>JANCMA020336509.1:0-11735 GCA_024336925.2 Zoanthus solanderi | reverse complement strand
GAAAGGTTGCCTTCAGCAACCAAACCGCCTCCAACTTTAATATAACCTGCTCCTCAGAAACATTTTGAGAAGGCTGTTTAAATATAAAAATATAATCATAACCGTTTTTTCCTTTCCCTGATAACATTATCATTTGATAACCATTTCAAATTGTATGTTTCAACAAAGTAGTAATCGTTTAGCAAACTCGTTTTAGGAGAAAAATAATGATGCAAAAAGAAGCTACAAACAGACTAAATCATAACTACTGACTTCAACGTTTTGTCAGGGGAAGAACTCGAATAATATGTTGAACCAATAATATATTCACAGCCAAAAACTTGAGCAAAGTCCTACAATTACTTTGGTATTATTTTGTTTTGCCAGAAACAACTGCATGTATTATGCATTAATAAGATTAGTCCCAGAAATCGTGCACAGCTTCAAATCGCACGAGTTTAAAGAGATATGGCACGAAAATATCTATTTCGTGAACGACCTGAAACATTTATACAATTTGCACTTGAAATGGACCTATAATTTTGAAAAAAAACTTTGAAAAGTAAGGAATCGATTGTTTGGCTTGTAGACATAATTTATACGAACTGTGGATGTATTAGCCAAAACTAGCAATCATACGCCCTGCGCCACCGAGTGGCGAAATTTTTCGCGCCAAAATTGTCGCAACGTGCCGTCCTGCAGGACTGTTGCTTGTGATTGTTTAGGACGGTAGATGCCTTGTTTTTCTCTGAATAAATAGATGACACTGCATACAAAGCGGTTAATAGATGATTAGATAAACATTTAACCAAAAGTGAAAAGTGCTTCACCAGAAACCCAAACTTTAAACTTGTTTAAAAGGCGGGAAATTTTCTGGGCGTGCATCAAAAAGTTGCCAAATCGCTAGAGTGTATTTCTCTTTTCTGGAATCTGCAGGTTACTCAGCTAGTTTCACGTCAGGTGATTTGAGTCAGTTGAAGGATGGCGTGGCCAGGATGACTGGCAAGGTAAACAATTCTCTTGTTTTTGCCTTCAAGTTAGTTTTTCTATACCACAAATCAAACTTTCCTCGAAGTTTGTTGTAGAATTAGAAAAAGCATATACTCCCTCGACTAAGTTTGTTTACAAGTTTGTCGACAAACTTGTGAAATTGGTTTTACTGAATGCCAGCGCATTGAATTATTTTAATCGGCCGTGCATAAATTGATTGCCTATCCGACTCTTATACACCCCCGCATGTTTAGGTTTAACCTTTACCAGATTTCTTTATTGTGATATTCACAAACATGCATCAACTAATTTCAGTAGAAATGCAATATTTTTTATTATTTTATATTTTAGTTTATTTATTTAACTTCATTTAGATTAGACTTGATTTTTGGAAATCATTTTTGAAATACTTTTACAGCGTTGTTAGGGTCCTTAAAAATACTGAAAGTCCTGGAATTAGGGAAAAAACTTCCAGCCCTGGAAAGTCCTGGAATTAGGGAAAAAACTTCCAGCCCTGGAAAGTTCTGGAATTAGGGAAAAAACTTCCAGCCCTGGAAAGTCCTGGAATTAGGGAAAATTTGGGTCGTGGAACTTGAAGAACCTGGAATGGGCAAACTATTTCTTCAATAATAAAAATAGGTTTTCTGTTAAAATATTTTGGATGGGAAAGTGCTGTAAAACAAAAACTGCAACTTCGTGAGGCTTGATTTTTGTCCAAAAGCAAATCTTCTAAAACAATTTGCCGTTAGTTGTTTTTCATTGTCAGAATTAAGCCAATTCAGTAAAGCGGAATAATAAAGCTTGTTAATATTGTATGTATTTTGTCGAACTCATTTTTGAAAAAAAAAAAATATGTAAAGCAAGTTTTAGTTAATAGAGAAGGTCCTAGATTTGCTTAAAAATTTCCTGGATAGTCTTGGAAAAGTCCTTGAATTTCACGTCCAGTAAATAGTGGCAACCCTGCTTTTCGTTTCCTTTGTCCTGTTCAGTTTGTTTGTTTGTTGTCTTCAAACCCTCCAGATGTGCCCTGTCCCTCCCTTCGTTATTCCCCCTCCTTCCCCATCGAGCTAATTAATGATAGGCGCATTAAGATTTCGATTTATCTAAGTCACTGATAATAAACAACAATAACAAATACTATATTTAACTTTATTTGCGAAGGACGTGGTTGCATATGTTAGGGTTCAAATTTTACCTTTGGTTTGAATTTTTCAAACCAGTTTCAAATTTTTCAACCAGTTTAGAATTTTCCAACCAATGAAAAAAATTCTAACTAGTTATTTTTTTAGTTTTATCTATTTTGAATCGAATAAAAACATTTTCTCCTTTTGTTGTGTTTTCTTTGTTTTTATTCTTTTTTTTTCTCCACTTCTTTTCCAGTTCTCCTAATCCTAATCCCAACCCTAACCTTAACCCCATTTCCCACACACATCAATCAACCACATTTTTTTCACAAAAAAGTTTTATTTGTACTTACCAAGATTTGAACCTCTACTCTGGATTTCAAGTCAACTATCACTACCACTAGACCACACAAGCAATCGATGAAAGTTCTCAAATATTTTTTTTTCTACCAATAGTTAGGAAAAATTCATCATATCTACTGTAGTTTCAAAATTTTAAACTGGTTTGAAAATTCAAAACTGGTTGAAAAATCTTAAACTGATTTAAAAAAATTCAAACCAAAGATTAAATTTGAACCACAACACATATTCTTCCTAGCTAGAGGCTATTGTTTAATCCCTCGACGGCTCAGATCTTGGCGTAAAAGTCGAATTTAGAGAAGGGTGAAAACTGGAGTACCCAGAGAAAAACCCTTGGAGACAGATTGAGATCAACAAATCTCAGACCACATACGGTGCCTGGGAGTCGATCCCGGTTCGTAGAGGTATGAGGCGCGACTGATGACCGCTACGCCATCCCGACTCCCCTAACTATATACCTCCAACTGATTTTAATGGCAACTGAATGTAAAAACTGAATAAACATATCAATTTTCAGATCTCCAGTATGGCATCAGGAGTAATAGGAACAATACAGGTTTGCCTTTCATGTTTATTAGAGAATTGTATATTGAGATTATTCCCCATATGACCAATAGAAAAATACGTGGTTCCGGTTACCTGACTTACGAAGATTTTTCCCGCCGACCCTTAAAATCTTTTCGCTTCATTTTGAAGATTTAAGCCTGGTTTTTACTAGCGACGCAAGCACATGCGCAAACGTAAAAGCAAGCATGTAAGGTAATAGTGCCCATAGGAAACTAACATTAACATGCTTAGGCACAAGAATCATAGCACAAAGTGTTGACTAGTTACAAGGCTTTGTTGATGTCGACTCAGACAACATGGCGTCAGACACTAATAGGAATCTCGGCTGTCCAACAATATTAATCTTAATTAAGAGTTTTCTTTGACTTGTGTCTACATCAGCAGCTCAGATTTGATAATTCTGTGTAAATTATTCACGCCAAGCGATTGGTTTTGATTACTGAATTTCCTGCGTGCCGCCATCTTGAAATGTGACGTGGTTGCGTTGCAGTGCCAGACCCCCACTCGTTCTTTGCTATTGTTTCTCTAAAGAAAAGAGACTGGCAGTTTCAGTTTCAGTTTATTGATTTGTGCACAAATGCCCTTGTGCTTACGTGCGCCGTTTTGTTTTCACCTCGATTAAGCGAACGCAAGCGCAAACATAAGCACAAGAAAAAGGACAATTTTTTATCCTTGCGCTTGCGCTTTTAGTTTTGATGCTTGCGTGGAGGTCGGTTTCACGGTAAAAGAAGAGCTGTTGTGCTTGTGCTTGTGTAGCCAGTGAAAACTCAATTCAATTCAATTCTTTATTCACACTATATAATATATTTACATAAATGACGTAGTAGGAGAATAAAACAGCTGACAGATAATAATTAACTAAAACACATTAAGTTCATTTGTGTACGGTGTCCAAAGTAGCAAAAGCTTTCTCGTTGGACATCGTCATGTTGAAATAATTGGCAGCATTAAAGTGAGGAATAGAAATCTCATTTAAACAAATAATATGGAACAGTGATAGAACATACTAAGTGATTGAACATTGATAAAATATGCTAAGCAAGGTTAGGTTTGGTTGGTTAGAAGACAGGACTTCCATTCTTTCTTAAAAACCAGGCTTAGGAAACGATATTCTTTAAATTTCATCAACGTTACTAGTGATGTTTTAAGATTCCGCTACGAACAGTTAGAAAGTTTTGTATGACTACGTCAAGCATTAAAATCGCAATCTTATTGGTTGATTTGAAGAGTTAAAATTACCTTGCAGCAACAGTAATCACTAGAATTGGCACAATAAAAAGTTTAGTTTTTTTTAAATAAAATGTTTGCGCTAACCTTTCTATTCTACTTATTTGAGTTACTGTAACTAGAGCCAGTCGGGTTGTCTTTAATTTTATCCTATCCGCAAACTAAATACAAAGTAAGGCGCTTACAGTTGACGTTAAAACTCAAAGGCCTTTTAGATATGATGTTTATACTTCAAACCGAGAAGGAAGGAAAACACAGAGGTCGTTTGTCTGTTGTCAACTGAACGACAAAAACAACTGAAACGCTTGCTGTCGAGAGCCGACAGGTTTATTTTCGTTTCTTGGTATTTTTCACTTAAAACTAGCAATAAACAGTGATTAAAAGTGAGTTTTAAGAGCTGGCAAGCGTAGATTCGTTTAAAAATAGACAAATGCAAATCGTGCAAACGTTTTGGTTTTCTATAATGTGTGTTGGCACGAAGATTTGCGAATTGAAAATAGGGCGATTCAAAGAAAATCTTAGCGTGTTAGTCGATAAGATTATGTTTAGAGTTTTATTTTATTTTTTTCCTGTTGATTTTGTTCATTTTGAAATAGCTATTTGTTCTAGCAATTTGATAGACTACCAGCAACGAAATTTTGTCATAAACCAGTCTTTTTGAGTCAGTAATTTCTCAGTTTTATTCGACCAATCACAAAACAAGAATGCTACAATAGCCAATCACAGTTAAGATAGGTCAGCGCACGCCAATATTAGAAAGTTAAGTTGAAACATTTTTATCAGATCTGGCAACGAATATCTGCAGAAATAAAGTTTGAAAACAATGAAAATAACTTCTTTGGAATAAAATATGTATTGATTCATAATATTTGAGTGCCAAACTGCAATTGAATTTAAAATTAAATTAGTAGTTCAATTCAAAACGTACCGTGTTCTGCTTAGGATGTGAAATCGCTTGTCTGACTCAAACCAAATTGTACTCGTTTTAGTTCACAATTATCATAAAGCATGGCGCCTGCAGTCCCACGAATAGTCTTACTTTTGTTTTTGAGTTTTAAGACTTTGTAACGCTCTTAAAATGGCTAAATTTCATTTTCAAGTCTTAATAGTCGTGTCAGTTTTTTTGCAAGACAAATTTATTTCATCTCCTCATAGCTTTAAGGTTGTTGTGGTTTTCAATTTTTATTTATTTTTTTTTTTGTTTTACATCGAGTGATCTCAAAGACCGTAAGTCTTAGATTTTTAAAGTGTTGATTTTTAAATAGTCTTAAGGGTTTTTAATAAGTGGTGGCTGCCGGCGAATTTCGCCACCTACTTGACATAAATCTACAGCCTACTTTAGTAGCTGAATTACTTCGATCATGCAAATAAAATGAGAAATATCAGTTTTTCACCGTCTATTCCAAAACTTTAACCACCTACTTCAAAACTTATTCTCAAACTTATTAAGTTTGAGTATTAGAACACTAGATCTGTCAGGTCTATTATGATAATATTTTTTATCCGCTTCTCATACAATACAAATTGTTATAGTTTTTATATCCATTCATTAAGTACGCCATTGATGTTTTAATTTGTATTAGTTTTAATTATTTAATGTGAAATACCTGTAAACTAGCTGGTGAGTCTAGCTTGCTGGTCTCACAAAAGCTAAGCGTATTATCACAATAAAACTGCTATCTATCTATCTATCTATTTACCCGATTTTGAATGACAAGCCAAATGCAAAGAACCAATCAGTTTTTCCCGTCCACTGAAGGTCTTTTCTAACCTCTCCCCTTTTTGTCTCACAAGACCGCCAGCTTCGCAGGCTATACATACTACAGATTATATAAATTAGCATATTTTCCAGGGTACTTGACTGGTTGGAAAAAAAGTTGATAGTCTCACCTTGAGTTTTCTGGGAGAAGAAAATAATGCAACATTACAATCTTTAGCTATTCTGGGGCAATAACTGAAGTTGTACTTTATTGTGAAAACAATGAAGTCTTGGCTTCGAAATGACCAGCTTTCTGATTCAGAAGTTCACTTTATTTACAAAATTGAAAAAAACTTGATAAAACTTATGAAAATGCTTCTTCTTACAATGTAAAATAACGTTACTGAGAACTATTTTAAACAAGACGCTCTAGGAGCACATACTTGTGCCAGCTCGTGGATAAAATGTGAAAGCTTTACCGGCATGCAGGGTTCAAAATAGGTCTACATAACCAACACTTAACCTTTTGCTCTCAGCGGCAAATCAAAACGTATTGTCTAGCAGCCGCTGTTCAGTATATCAAGTATTAATCAGATAGCCGAATATAGCCGCTGTCCAGTATATCAAGTATTACATCAAGTGGCTGAAGACCTCGACCCAAATTAAAAAAAAAAAAACATGGGGCAAACCTAAACTTGTGCCGCGCTTCGCTGCTGGCACAACTAAAAAGGTAGGGTCATGGCATGTTATAGGAAACTTGGATATTTGTTCCACTGAGATGGTGCAGCTGTAGCAAACGTTTTTGTCCCCTGATGTTTTCTGCATGATTTTGCTGGGCAGTTTAAAACGACATTTAGACCAAGATCCAAATTGTAACAGCCATGCTGTTTTATTGATGTTAATTCAGATATATGTACTGTACTACTGTGACCTTTATTACATTTGTGACCAACGTTGTTGCATTTGTGACTTTTATTACATTTGTGACAAATTATTATATTTGTGCCTTCAACAAGCGAAGGACATGCTCGAAGACTTTTAAGGCTTTAAAAAACCATTGCAATAGAAATCTCACAATAACGAAAATTGCTTCTGTGTAACAAGCTTTATTCGTTCAAATATGTACACTCAAAGAAAGATAATACTGGAAATTTGACAGCTGAAGAGTAAGTGGGTAAAATTTAGAGGTACACTGTAGTAATAAAGTCAATATTCATCAGGGTTGTAATTTGTACAATTGCAAGCTGGAGCTGTCCCTTTATTCTCTTAGTACTAGTTACCTACCGTGCTTCACCTTTTGTGGGGGTAAGGTGGCTCACACACCAAAGCTTTTTCCAAGTGGTAGGGATGCTCTTACATGTAACAAAAATATGCCTTATGGGGGAAAACTGGAGCTCAGATTTCAGGCTTTTGGAAGCTCCCATCTGTTGTTCCTGGGGAGGGCAATGGGGCTCTGTTTGGGAAAATACGATTGCCAAGAGGGGTGTGCTCGTGCCCCACGTACTATAGTACTCAAATAGAGGAAAATTCCAAAAATAATGCTCTTTAACCACGAAAAGTAGCTAGAAGAATCAATAGTTTAAAATATAACCAACTCTTTAGAAGGCAAATTGCAGTAAGTGGTGAAGGACCTCAATGACCTAGTACTGTGTGGAAGACAAGAGTGTCTTTTCAGTTTGCTTCAGAGCCAAAGAATTAAGATAAACACCCTGGTTTCCAGCCTTACTGATACGGTCTTGAACTGTAAGTTTCGTGTGAACAAGTTTTTTCCTAAGATAATCTAATCCGTATTTTAAAAATATCATAAACCTTTTCTTACAGAAAAAATTGCTGCTTCAGTTTTTGCTTAACTCGGGGTTAAAGTTAACCAGCCTTTGAACAACTCAGCCCTAGTCAAGCCGTTTGGTGGTTTGATGGAGATTGCAATCACTGACAATGATAATCTGTATCTCAAAAAGCGATACTGGGGGTTATAGGACACTTGAAACAAAAGACTTTTTGTACCAGACACATCGCACCAGGTTATGAGACACTTTGCACCAAGCCTCAATACATATTGTACCTCAAATGTCCAACTTTTGAATTGTAAGCGCACAAAATCAAGATCACGTTCACTGGCAGATTTGGATTCAACGTTTGGCTAAACCTTTCATTTAACAGCGTGATCCACCCACCTACCATTATTGCAGAATTCTGCAAAGGAAAAGTACTACGGGACAAGGTCAAAGTTACGAGGCAGATTCACTTGTGTATTATGTTGGCAAATATAGATATATTTAGTAAATGTCTGAAAGTAAAGAAGGATTTGGAAATGACTTTATTTTAACCAGGAATGGATGAACTCTCTAAGAGAAGATAAAGAGTCTCGGGCAAATGTCTCTCTTCACATGGCGATCTCAAATTTCCTTAAAGATGAGTAGTTAATATCCACTTAAAGTGTTGCTCTTTTAAATGTTCTGACAGTAATAAGATCAGTGAGGAGCAAGAGAAATGTTGTGAATATTCATTCCTAACACTTTTGATAATTGATCCCTTTGCTATTCGTAATAATAATCATCTTACTGAGACTGACTGAAAGTCAGCGAAATCACTCGGCCGTATAAAAAACATGCATACGCTGTCCGCTTAACAACAATAAGTAAATAAATAATTAATTATATTTTCTTGCAACCATTTGCTTCGGCAACAAGTGAGAGCAAGTGCTAACCTTTTTGAGAATTTTGCCAGTTTTTCGTTTGTGCAATATTCTGCAAGATTCTACTGGTCCACTGGTATCATCAGGCAAGGCTGAAAGCTCTTGTGAGGAGGTAGAAGAAATCCACAACACTGTTTGTCCTACAAAATGTATAGTTTCAAGACTTGGCACATCATGGAGATCTGAATGAACCACTGCCACCAGCTGTGACACCTGATAACCTGAAATCCATGTAAATATATAAATGTTCTGAAACACTGAAGGTTAATGCTCTTAAAGTAACAAATAGGTCAATGGTCCAGGGTCTTACATATAGTCCAACACAGTGGCTCACTCAAATTTAAGATATCAATCATTGTTATCCTCTCTGTAAAATAGACAGACCACATAATGCCTGGATAACTATGCTGCCCTGACAATAGTTTGTTTTTTTAAAATAATCGTATTTTATTTTCAAAATTTATAGTAGAGATGAAAGTAGTTACATAAAAATATATAAAGATACTAGAAGTAATCAAAGATGTACGAGAAGTGCTGTGAGTTCTGGTGCAGTTGTATTTTCGTTTTTATTGGTAGTTTACAAACGGTTATTGTGATAACAAAATATATATTAACACAGTGTAAACTTTTCAACGGTCTCAACACAAAAAAAAACAGGCAAAATCTTGATCAAAATTCGCCATCGAGTCCAGTAAAATTTTCTGTTGTGATAAAAAGCTCTTCAACTGAATTCGCTGGGAGTCAAATACTAACAGGCAGAATCTTGATCAAAATTCGCCATCTAGTCCAGAAAAAAATTTCTGTTGATAAGTGGCTCTTCAGTTGAATCAATATATATATTCAATATTGACACACTATAAACTTTTCTAAAGGAGTCAACATGAAAACGAGGTCGAGGTACAAACAGATGTGCCGACCCAGAAGTCCTTGCGGCCGTACAGCCTTTATTTTGTTGTTCGCTTGCTTTGCTCGCTCACAGCAATAAACTTGTGTTAAAAGTGCAAATTTTGATTTTAAAAGTACATTTTGTTTTGCTTGGTTATGTTAGGCAGTGTTAACTTTTTTCAATTAATTTAGAGTACACAAATATGCTTGCTTTCTTTGCTTTGACAAATTGCTCAAAAGTGCTTTCTTGTTGTGCCCTGTCCTTATTCCCTCTACAGCTCTAATAGTTTGCTTTTACTGGTAATAAAACTCTGAAGTAACTTAGATAGTCGATCATCAATATTATAATTTTAGAATAAGACTTCCCAGTTTTTAAAGACAACTTAACATTCGCTAATGAGATGGGTATGTACTTTCTTGAGAAGATCAACAATATTATGTGTGCAAGTTGATCGAAAACTCTGTAAAAAAGACCTGTAAACTTGTTCCAATGCCAACACCGTTAGTCGTGAATTATATTGACTCAATACATCCTGTTATTACGTAGATCATCAATCCATCATTGTCTACTGGCTTTTTCCCTGACGAATGGAAACGTGCTATCGTCGACCCTATTCTTAACAAAGATGGTCTGGATCTCATATGCAAAAACTATCGTCCTATCACCAATGTACAGTACACATCCAAACTTACGGAAAGGGCTGTATACGAACAAATTAATCTTCATATGGAAACGAACAATCTCTATCCTCCACTCCAGTCTGCATACAGGAAACAACACAGCACAGAAACGGTTTTCTTAAAAGTGAACGATATTCTACTGGAAATGAACTCACGGTAAGTCACTTTACCGGTAATGTTAGACTTAAGTGCAGCTTTTGACTCTATAAACCACAAGATCTTGCTTGATAGGTTAAAGCACAACATTGACATTTCCCAAGTATCCCTCCAACGGTTTGAGTCATACCTGTAATTGCAGTTCATAATACCATATCTCAGAATTTCGATCTCCAATGTGGCATTCCTCAAGGTTGTCCACTGCTTTACATTATTTATGCATCAAAGCTATTTTACAACAATGAGCAACATCTACCTGATGCACATTGCTTCGCTGATGATTCTCGACTGTATCTCAGCTTTCAATCAGGGCTGTCATCTGAGACTGATACCATCCAAGCAATGGAAAGGTGTACTGGTGATATAAAGCAGTGGATAGATACCGATCGTCTGCTTCTGAATAACGAAAAGACAGAATTTTTGCCGATTGGCACTCGCCAACAACTTAGCAAAATTGAAACACTCCTTTTAAGAGTTGGAACAATGGAAATATAACTTGTGTCTTCTGTGACTGGTTTGATACAAAGTTGTCTATGGGAACCTAAGAAAGATTAGAAACTACTTGATTCGAGACTGTCTTTTAACCCTCATTCACTCGTTTGTTACAAGTCGGCTTGAATATTGCAACACCCTTGTGTATGGCCTCCCATACTATCAAATATCAAAATTACAGAAATTGCAAAACGCTGCCGCTCGCATTGCTCTTGACCTCAGTAAATTCTGCCATACAACTCCAGTGCTGCAAGAACGTCACTGGCTGCCTGTCGTTAAGCGAATTCAAATCAAGGTCTTACTTCTTACCTTTAAGGCTATTCATGGACTCTCTCTGCGAACTGATAACTGTCAAACCTAATTCTTCCCACAGTCTCCGTTCAAACAACAGTACTCTGCTACAACATACATAACAAAAAATGCTGCCTACACTTGGTGCTCGCTCCTCTGCTGCTCCTGTTGTCCCTTCACTGTAGAATAAACTGCCTGTTGACATCAGATGTGCTGCTTTCCTAAACCATTTTAAACAAGTGATCAAGTCCTTTCTTTTTAATGAATTACTTAAAGTCTGTTCTATTTTTCTTAATTAATATTGCAATCATACATTTTACTTATATTTTAATTCATTGTAAAGTTCTTTTGATCAATTGGGAAAAAGCGCTATAAAAATATTTAAATTATTATTATTATTATATATCTTGATTTTAATCCAAGGGCAATGCAGCTTATTCTCTTACTTAGTTATTTTGTTGTCTAATGTCAGACAATATCACTGTACTTGTCAGCAGCCGTCCTTTAAAAAGTAACTAGACGCCTACAGGCGTTTACTCGGGCTACAAAGATTACCTTGGCATAAGGACCTCAGAAATGTAAACAATCA
>JANCMA020336405.1:0-11737 GCA_024336925.2 Zoanthus solanderi | reverse complement strand
CACCTTCGCACCCACCAAACCTCATAGGATGAACAATTAGTGGAGATGGTCATCTTTCTAATGAAAGGACGAACCATAAAACAGGTTTAAACTACTGCATTTTTTATTTTAGCTTTTTTAATTCTCTATTATAATTATAGTTTAGTTCACATAGGTCAATTATATACAAAAACCTGATTCTATATGACATCAAAAACATATAAATATCCAGGGTCCGGTTCCTTAAAACCCGATTAGGGCTATAACCAGGGGTTAAGTTTTTAATGCATGTTCCTGTTTCCTGGTTGTTAAAACTAAACAGTATTTTGTAAGCATTAGAAAGTTTTACTTCTGAAAAAATCACTCTTTGAATTTTGTCTTAATCCAGGATTAAGTTAATCGGAGTTTTGTGAAACTGGGCCCGGGTGTTTACCTGAAGTGGCTCATCAGTCTGGAAAAAGAGGAAAGGGCAAAATAAATTATATTCTCTAACACAAATGATATTGTTGATGTCATTTGGTTCGGTGACACTGCATGGGAGGCGGGAAGAAGTTGACTGATTTAATTGTGTACATTCTTTTGAATATAATATTAATAAGAGTTTGTGGTCATCCAAGAAAGGCATGCGATCAGGTTGATCATAATTCAAATAGATACCCAAAGTGAAGTCTTACTTGGGAAACAGGGCTGTATATAAGATATGCGATATGCGATGAATAAACTGTGTATGACTATAACGTTGTTGGTGATAATGATGACGATGACGATGCGTGATTGTGGTAAAACCTTTCTAATTACCTCAGGTCTACTCATGTTTGGTGGTGAGTCATTAACTTCATTTGTACCCGAAGTTGGTGTACAGGAAACTATGAAAGAACATGGCAAGGATCCACTTTGGAAAATAAGGTAGTTTGTCTTTCGCTTTTTTTAAACGAATTTCGTTTTTATATATATACTTTTTTGTTTTCTTCTAACTTTTATCATTGTCAACAATGTTTAAGAAGACAACAGAAAAAGTAGTAAACTTTGTAATCCAAAATTTT
Source organism: Zoanthus solanderi (assembly GCA_024336925.2). Classification (NCBI taxonomy): domain Eukaryota; kingdom Metazoa; phylum Cnidaria; class Anthozoa; order Zoantharia; family Zoanthidae; genus Zoanthus; species Zoanthus solanderi. Next base: position 10,715 of record JANCMA020336405.1, on the reverse strand, counting down.
GATATAATGCTTTCTATTATCAAAATGTGCTATTTGGCATTATCTAAAATTAGAAACTTATCAATTTTTATTCTTGTTAATCCTGTTTCCCTTCTATGTACACTACTGATGTATTGTTCAGATGACTCGCCGTGCGGATTTTTCAGCAAAAAAGTGTAACCCCTCTAAGAGAAAAAATATGTTATGACACCATGTTTGGACTAATATTAATTGTTAAATCCGTTTTTCTGTTTTCCAGGTATAATTCAAATGGGAGCACTCTGTTTACTACTTGTGAAAGAGGTGTTGTCAGAAAGTAAGTAATATTATTGGTCATCCTAAACATTATCTGCTTTTATAATCGAGGTTTTTTGTTAATGTTATTATTAATGGTCGATATTTGAGTTTTGGCAGTGAAATTTTTTTGTTGCAGCTAACTAATATTTGGACGGTTAAATTTTGTGGAGTATGAGTAAGTAGCGTAAGGGTGCTGTATGTAGAATGCTCGTGTATTTATTATATTAGTTTTACTGATGTTCTTGATTTTGTTTATGTACCATCAGATATCGGCGTTTTCCTGACCATCACGAATACATTGAAGATTTGTTTGCACATGAATCTGATGTGGAGGATGTAGATATATCTCCCTATGATGAATGTATCTTTGTTACTAAACAATGGTGGATTTAGCTGTCTTGTCTATATAATCACTGTCACTGTACCCTCTTATATGTAAAGTTGACTGCTTAGTTCTTACGCCATGTTGTTTTTCACATTTGCTATTAATAATCGCTTATACCGTAAAAGTTTGAATTCTCAAGGTGCCGCTTCAAGGAATGTTTCAGCTCATTAATTATCTAATGTGCATTAGGTCATAAAAAAGACTTAGATTAAAGAGCTTTAAGATTTGAGAAGCCATCAAATTTAACTAACTGAACAGCAAACATATTTCCTGTAGATATACAGTGTGCATTTGATGCATTTTTGCATTTGCAAATAATTGGTCGCTTGCTTTGAGCCCTGGCTGCGTCACTCATTCACTCACTTGCTAAAAATATTAAGTATCTTTATCAATATGTTAGATATTGAGGGGTAAGACTCCCTCTGCCATAGTTATATGTGTTCCTTTAAATGGGTTGAATTCGATCAATAAAACTCCTTAACATGTGTTTAGATTTGGTTACTGCTTCGAAAGATCGTTCAGTTGGTGTATACAGGCTTGGCCCTCCCAATCATGGGGTAACAGAGTGTGGAGAACTGACGTGACATCTGAAGTTGGTGCTTACATGCTCCCCACTTCGTGATCTGACGTCACACCTGAACAAATATTCAGCCGTCCTAACACAAAAAAGATATTTTTTACGCGAAACATGACAAGTGGCCGCCATTAAATCATGTCAACGCTGTACTATCTGGATCAGATTACCCATGGCTCGTAGCCAAATCTGAATGAGAGGATCCATCATTCATAGGGCCGTATCAAACCTGAATGTTATTAAAAATTTTTGTCTAGAACATTTCTACACAGTGAAAATGCACAAATTCGTTAGTTTATGAATGTTCGTCGCTCTTTAGGTTTTGATAAGAAAATTCTAAAAACAGTCTTTGTTTGTGTGCAAGGTTGAAAATTTTATGCTCACCTTAAGAGCTGACATTTGGAACATTAGCCCTTTGTTTGCGCAACGAGAACGTTAAGAAGGGTTATGGTTCTGTGATTTTACAAAGATTTGCAGAAATCTTTTGTAAAAATCGCCCATTGTAAAAACCATGCATGCATGCTCGTGCATTGAAACAGTACCATGAATTCATAATCTCAATTTACCGCCTGAAATTGTTCACGCCGACGCAGTTGGTGACATTTTTTAAAATTACAAAGCCTAAATTTAAGTAAAAACTGGAAATGAATAGACAAACAAATATACGTTACCCATTATTTCGCAATTTTTATCGCTAGGAAAACCGCCTAATTTATTTTTTTGATTTACTGATTTAGTTTTCAAAAATGGTGGAGAAACTTTCAGTGAATTAGGCCAACGTTGTGCTGAACAGTTCAGAGGTACTTAATCATTTCATTTGTCCTGGCGAAGATTTAACAATAAATATATAGCTGCTTACAGCACCAAATAATCAACCTTTAGCTGTCTGCTCAACGAGTATGTTTGTGTGCGTCAGACGTTTGGTAAAAAGAAAAGAACTCCTCAGTTCCAGGCCTGGAAGTAAAACAGAAGAATTCCTCTATGCGCAAAGTGTCAGCACTAAATTTTGAACAACGTTCGTGTAAATTATTATTAAATAAAACTTATTTTCATTTTTTGTGTTCAACCAACAAAAGCGAAAATGAATTTAATTTTGCGAATGCGGTGGAATGAGAGTCCGTTTCTTTCATCATTTTAAACAATGTATGTTTCAGACACTCTCTTGCGCGCTCCCTCCACTAAAAGCGTAAATACGTAAGAGCATTAAAACTATACAGATACCGTGTTTCACTCAAATATGTTGTATATAACCCCATCAATTTTTTCTTGGTACACCAAAGTTAGAGAACAGTAATTAATTTTTTTTTTGGAAATAAAGAAAAAAACTTTAATGTGACTTGCATTTTTATGCTTAACTGAACAAGGGCACGGTTGGCTTACGAAAATACGCCGTAACAACCCACAAAAACCTTAATAACTAAACAAGTGCGCTCTTGGCTGACTGAAATACACCGTACCAACCCAGAAAAACCTTGATACATGCAGTATCGTGTAGTAACCCAACCAGGCACTTCTTTAGTATTACACTGCAAGTTATAAACAAATAAAATATACAGTAAACCTATCAGACGGGTAGTACGAATTGATTTTACTGATGTAAAATTATGCTGAAATGGGAGAAATAAAGCTCTGTCATAGGAACGAAATGAATCCGCTGATAAGATTAAACGAGATCACATTTTATGTTGAAATTTAAACTTGCAAATCAAAATGAAGGAATTGTGCAGTATGTTGAAATAAGTCATGTTGAAAACACCGATAAGTTAACTTATTTCTGTGTGGGAAGGGAGGGAGGGGGGAGGGAGGGCCTAGGAGTTGAGCAAGTATTCTCCTATAGCGAAATTAAAAGACTGAAAATGTTAAAACGTTTGTCGAACAGGTTCAATAAAATAAATCGAAGGTTATATGATAGTTGAGTATATTATTATATGGCTGAGAGATTTCTCGCTGGCTCTGATTGGTCAATTCGAGGTCCTTAACTTACGGTACCAAGTCCAGTTATTTATTATGGAGTCAACACGACGTATATAAAATTTTAAAAACTAGTATATTTTGGCTAGCCAAACTATAACCTTCTTCAGGTGAGAGAATAAATTCAAATTGGTGTGCGACAGTCTTTAAATGCAATGGTTATGAAATATAAACTAAATAAATAAATATAAACTAAATATAAACTGTTGTACAATTTTATATACGTCGTGTTAACTGTTTAATTTATTATATTTTAATTTTTCTATTATCGTCAACTGAATTTTAGAATTTGTTAAAATGTGGTAGTTGAGCGGTCACAGATTGTCATGGCATCTGATTTTTGACCCATACAGTTTAACACAAATTAGAAAATCGTTATTTTAGTTTGGGTGTTTTATAGATTGCTTTATGTGTTTTCTCTTTTAAAGTCTTTTAAGATTTCCTTTACTAGAACATTGATATTTTGCAGCAGTAAGCATCAAAATGAATGTCAGTTTTATGGCTGGAAGTTCATTCATCCCGCCACCCTATTGCAAATAGATCATTTGGTCGTTCGATTATTGCTGTCACAGCGGAGTCGCATTAAGTGATCCAGCGAAGAAACCAGTGAAAAGGCAGACTGCAAAAGCGAATTAATATCAGATTCTGGGCGCACAGGAACCCTTGGTAGACTTTGGCACTTGCAGTCTACTCGGGATCCTTTGCATGCGCCACACGTCCCCGATGTCAACCACTGGGCGCAGGTGGAGCACGTTCTTGTTAATCTTTACCTTTCTGCTCAAGGAAAGGTTGGCTGCTATTTTAGGACTACAGTCCGAAACGTCAGTTCCAAAATTCTTCTCATTACGGTGTTAAACTTATCTATTTATAAAACTTTTTCTGTAGAAAAACCGACGCAGCATTCTGTTCTAAAAAACAATACTGACTAACAGTGACAGCAATCATGCCGTATCGGTTGAATAGTTTTAATTAAACGGTAACTTTTAAAAAATAACCATTTTCAATATACTCAACGTTATGGAAAATACAAGTCCTAATCCAATCAAGGTACGAGAATCGTACGCATGCGTCGATTTTATTAACTTGATAGCCCGAGTACGTACCTTTGGCGCGGTTACGCTCGAGCAGATCTAATCTCGACAATCTCAATGAGCCACATGTTCGCCAAGATGTTAGTGCATGTCAGATTTCGTGTTTTGGGGTTCTGTCCATGGTATCCTCGGCGCTTCTTCGGGCCTTCGTTCAAGAGCCTTCGATTTACCAAACAAACAGTCGGATTCATGACCCATGTGCTCGCCAAGATATTAGAGCGTGTCAGCTTTCGGTTTTTGGGTTCTGTCCATGGTATCCTCGGCGCTTCTAATTAAGGAACCTTTGTTCAAGAGCGGATTGCTGTCGGCAAAGGCCGAATTAACAGTCGAATTCAGGACCATGTTAAACACAGTAAGTAGTTCCCAATCTCGAGCACTTCCCTTCTCATTGAGAACAACTATTTTAATACATTAGCCGATTGGCTGAAGGTGTGGACGTACTGCCGGGTTACCATGGACAGAACATTTGTTTATTTACACTGGAATGCACTGGACTTGAATGGACTGACGCCTGAGCTTACTAAAAGCTTATTAAAATAGCACTTGCTCTGATTGGTCAAAAATGGTGTCATATATCAGAGTAGAGAGTGATAGTTACTATGACAACTATTACTTTTACAAGGCCCGATGAAGAGATGGAGTTCTCTAACTTTAGCTGCAGTCTGAAGTTTAAAAGAATTTTTCTAAGTATACGCTCCTTGCTGGCTAAAAATACTTTAGAACATGTCGTAGTTTAAAATATTTGCTATTCAAACTACGTTTGACACACAAGTGAGTCTCTGCTGAACTGATACTGATTGGTATCAACATAGTTTCTTCTAAAATTTCTATATTATAAAACATAACAGACTACAAAGTGCTCCGTTCAGTAATAAAGCACTTGGACACTTGAAAATCAAAGAGAAAAACTCGGCTATGTCTCGTTTTCTTTCAACACTTCTCGTGTCCTCGTCACTTACCGAGTGCTTTATAACTGTGCAGAGCACGGTTTAGGCTGTTCTATATGTTAAATAAAAATTTGATTGCATGTATTAAATGCGGTTATATCCGATTGATAACACCATAAGTTTTCGAAACAAAATAAACGTGACAATTACAAGTGAATGGAATTCCGTAGATAATAAAGTTTTGTTCCGGCGGCTCAGTAAGCAGAGTAAAGCTGAATTTGGAGGGAATTTATTTGGGAACTTACACATAGGCACTATAGCATCATAGCTAGTTAAGGTTAATTAGACTTTGCTCAAAGCCTAACTCCAGGAGGAACTGCGTTAGCAGACACATCCTTCTCACCGGCCTTGTGACCTGACTCGGACGAGGATGACATCTCATTCATCTGACCTACTTTTGCCGACTCCCGGTCAGTAATGAAAGTGTGATTTCCCTGTTTTCTCCTACAACTGCATGTTTTCTTGAGTTCTGACCGTAGATCTTTCTTCAGGAGAGCATAAACAATTGGATTAACACACGAATTGAACAGCAAAAGAAGACGAGAGAAGATGGTTATCGGATCATCGATAGCACCACGCTTGTTGTAAAAATAAAAAGCAATTGTCCGATACGCCGACAAGCACCAGCACATTAAGAAAAGAAGATACACGAGGCCGAACACTTTGATTGCATGTGTTGCATCGCTATTATTGCTGCCTCGTCTTCGTAGTTCCACTTCTTGTTTTGATGTATCCGGGGAGGCATTCTGTACGGCTTGATGCAAATCGTTTATTCGTCGCGATTGCTTGATCGCCTCGCGGAAGATGAAAATATAAGCAACGAACATGATAAGGCAAGGGACAAACATAAAAAGGATAATCTGAGTAACGTAGAAGATCTTGTCAGCCTGCTGTAAAAGTTGCGGGTCGTTCGGGTAGCCATATTGCCAAATCATTCGTATAGACAGTAAGATGATAGGAAATAACCACGAGGCAATGATTAGACGAGCTGCTGCCTTAACTGTCATTATGGTGTAGTACTTGAGAGGAAACATGATGGCGATAAAGCGGTCGACAGTCAATATACAAATGTTGCAAAGAGAAGCAAACACAAATAAGTCGTATACGATTTTTAAAAGGACTTCATCGCATCTGTAGTATAAACAAGCGATACGTGAAGGAATAATACCAAGACCAACTGCTAGGTCGCTGACTGCTAGAGATACAACCATCCAGTTTGTGACTGTGTGAAGACGTTTTCTTGCACACACCAAATAGATTACCATTCCGTTTCCTATCGGTATCAGGACAAGAAAGACATATAAGAAGGCAACGAAGATAGTAACAGCTGTTTTGACGCTGCGTGAGGTTCCCTCGAGAGGATTGATTGTTGAGTTATTGCCGGTCATGCTGAAACACTTTTAGTCCAAAAGCATCTGAAATTCTTTCTTTCTAACTTGAGTTACGACAGCTTAAACGTTAAGGGATACTCGCGCACTTTTTCAGTCTTCCAAGTCACTAAGGCAAAGATTTTCTATGCTGCTATAAAGAGGTTCTCCTCTCCAATAAACAACTTGTTCTTGCAAGCTTTACTTTCAAAAGTGATTGATGGTCAGCTCGCTCTTCAGTCCGGTCAAGTTGTTGTAGAAAGACCAATAAAAGCCCAAGCATAGGTAAAGAATGGTACCAGAGTCGTCTAGCTTATCGTCCTGTGCCGATTGACATTTATATTCACGATCAATTCTTACCGAAAGTGTTAGGTTTGGTAAGCCGGCAGTACTATTTGTCGCCGTATTTAACTGTTTGCCGATGAACTGCAAAATTTATTGGTAGCTGCCGTGTTAAATGATTATAAAGCCTGAATAACATTTTATTTATAAAAATACCCGTTTATGAAATCACTTAATGATATTCATCGTCTATAGAATTGCTACACCGGGAGGCTTTGTACAACATGCCGAGAACACTTGCTCCTTATTTTCCGGACATTCGGAAATTAATATATGGCTCCGTTTTGCGGGATATCTTTCAATTTCGTACAGTGATTAACTTCAGTTTTTTATTTTGCCTTATCTAATAAAAAAGTGATTTACTACTAAACACCCACGGCCTATATGCTAAAAAAATGCACACTCTCATGAAAATTTGGAATTTGGAGAATATATTCTTCGACTTGGTTATTTGTAGACAAGTTTGTTTTTCAAATAAGGTAACAACTTTCGCCGATTTACACTTTGCTTACATTGTTTTCTAAGTGCATTTTTAAGATTTGATAATACGATACTGAACTTGAGAACTTTTAGATGCGATCTCAAGCATACAGGTTTGAAATTGCAATAATAATAATGTTAATTTTTAAAATCAACTAAATATTACAAATAAATATTCGAATATTCAATGGATTCAAAACAGACACGTGCTTCTAATTCTATGTTAGACTGCATGAGTTTGTTTCCTCGAGCGTTCAGTTGAGAGCAATTTCGTTGTTTACACCAGGTGTGAATTCCACGTAAAGTATAACAGCTTGCTGAATTTCTGAGAAATTAAATGACAAAAACAGTTTCAATGTAATTAAGAACGGTTGAGACCTCCCCGAAATTCTAAATGTACAGCTTTAGATCGTTTTGATTCCAATTGAGTTAAATTCATCAGTTTTGAGTGGTGTTTTCAAAAATGCAGTTCTTCTCTAAAATAAACAAAATAGTTAAACAATGATTTACTTTACGATGTTATGATTCAATACAACATGCACACAAAAGGATTCTTTACAATGTAAAAACAACTCAGAATATATTACCAAAGCACCTTGTTCAGCTTAACGTATCCCACTGAGCTTTTCAATATTTTAGATAATAAATCTTATTTTTCAACGTCCAACCTTTGTTCACCCGGCCTTAGGGCTAATTTAGAAAGATTTATTTTTAACCGCAGTGGGAAACAAACTTCTATGTTGAAAAAAACTTGATTTTTGCTTTCTTCCGACAACGTATTTCAAAACGTCAGAATTTCGTCAATCGGCAATAATAGAAATAGAATATCAATGGTGTTAGAAAAAGCAACCCAACAAATATTTGCGGCCCCGAAAATGGCCGTTGTGGTAAAAACTTGCAGGCGTTTCTAAAGCATCAAATCAGTATTTAATCAAAATATCTTTTAAAATGTATTTAACAAATGAATGATTTTCAACAAGTATGAAAATTTTTTCCTAATTTCTTTTTCTTTTTATCAACAGTAAGTTACAATGACATTTGCAAGGGCCGATGAAGCAATTTAAATATATTGTTGTCATGCAGGACACTGCTGATCACCAGAAAAGATTTAAGTCTTACAGTTCAACAACTTGTTTTACAACTAGCTGCCACTAAAGCCACACACAGTTGATGGACAGTACTTTGATCTTAAGTTGGTTTTGAGAACAGCTGTTTCAACAGCCGTGTTTATATGTATAATTATCATAATTAGGCCAGGGTAAAGATAAACAAGCTTGCCTTGTTTATTACCGTGATCTAAAGTTCCCTAAGTATTTTATTTTCCCAGGCTCATACTACCTTAATTATTCAATTATATACCCTTCCTTGGCGCTTATTACGGTTTTTTTGTTCTTAGAGAGTAGGCACTTATTCGAAGCTGTGCGCTTATTAAATATTCACCTTTTTTTGCAAGTGCAATATATAAAATTTTGCAACAAGAACAATGGTAACTAACAAAACGCAAAGAACTAATTATTAGTCATATATACGATATGTATTTGCGTTCGAGCGAAGCGAGATTGCATACTAATCATGTCGATTTCGGGCCAATATATATAGAAACATATAGAAAAAGCTCGATGCCATCCTATCTCAGGGTCTTTTGGAAGGAAGCCTCTCTTTCATGTTATCGCAAGCCAGTTTAAAGTCGCAGTAGCCTGAGCACTGTCGGGCTAAAGGCTACATTCCGCGAGAGACCGTAGCTCGATGCCATCGCATTTAAGGGTCTTTTGGAAGGAAGCCTCGCTTTTATGTTATTGTCGGGCTAAAGGGAGATATCCTAAGCAAAACTAATAATTTCAAAAACTCCAACCAGCTTGAACGCAAACTCGGCTTTTTTTTTTAATTCGGCTACTTAATTCAGTCAGTTTTTAACAAAATAGAAATGCCTCGAACGCACTTGCCTAACTCTTGATTATTACTAGTACTAGTTTTTAAAATTAGTAAATGAGTATGGATTCAAACTAATATTTAGCTTTTAGGATATGCTTCAATGAAACTGTCCTGTCTTATTCATACTTTTTGAGAGCTTACGACGTTAATGAGGTTCTGTATGGTTGAGAATGAATTCGTCGTCCCAGGAGCATTAAGGGCGATAGAGTTAGTGCAGTGTGGATCAATATCTGAATGCAGTGCAAGTGAATAAGTAATGCTACTAAGTACTCTTGCGTCTTTTATTACAAAATATTTCAAGGGCAATACAGCTTATTCTTTGTCAATATACGATAAATCTTATTAACTGAAATTCATTTTTACCACTGACATAGTTAATTAAGGTGTGTACGACAGACAAGACAAAAAAATATACAGCAAGGGTGACTTAGAAGTATTATCAAGTTTTTGCAGCAATTTTCTAAATAAATGAGGCATGAAAATTCATAAGAGAACTTGACATTCATTTTTTATTCCCTTTGCTTGATTTTAGAATACGGTATGATCTGATATAATCTAAAATCTATAAATTAATCTATAATCTGATATCTTGATCTTTATGAATGGGTAATGCATGCGCATAATATAAAAATATTGCCCCTAGTGACAAAAAGTTAGGAAACTGGCACTAAAAACGCGTATGGAAACTGGGGCGAGTCTCGTTACAGAAGAGGTTCAAGATGGAGGACGGTAAGAATAATGTAAATGATATTATAGATTATAAGATACTATTTTATGATCAGAACTAACAAGATACAAGTAAATATGTTTAAACAGTAATAGAAAGTTGGATTTGATTACAGTAACTTTAAATACGTCTACAACACGCTAATGCACTTTTTCACCACTGTTAATTCAATAAGTCTGGGTATTCTGAAGTTGCTCCCAACTAAACTTCAGAATACCCTGCATTCTGTCTAACTTATTCCTGCGCATTCCTCGTTCTTTAAAAATATATGTGCAGTTTAATCAAGTACAATAGTGGCCGGGTATTCTGAAGTTGCTCTGAACAAAAATTTACAGTAAACACCGGCAGTTTTGCTTAAATTAAAATATCGTTTATTGCTAACCTTTCGGTTTACGCAAATGCATTGAACTCATATTTGTGATTAGTTATGAACAGCAACAGTTTATAGACCTTTTTTACTGTTTTAGTAAACTTTATGACTGGCATATGCTATTTTTGAAGTTTCTTATGAGAACTAACAAGAGTGTGTTACCATTAGTCTCCTATGCAGCCGCTGCCTGAGTCGTCACGCAAGGCTTTTCTCCTCAGGAACGGCTGCTTACCCGAGCGCAACATTCCTTTCC
>JANCMA020336299.1:0-11738 GCA_024336925.2 Zoanthus solanderi | reverse complement strand
TTTCTTGGCGAAAATTATACAAAAACATTCACCTCTTGAGAAAAATTTTCTTGGCAAAACTTATACAAAAACATTCACCTCTTGAGAGAAAAAGTAAGTAGGATTAACTCTAGGAGTGAAGTTGTGACATTCTGTATGAACAGTTTATCCATAGTTAATTTTGGGGTTAGGGAAAACTTGCTTAAGTACACATTCTTGGTCACACAACATATGATCCTCAAACTCTCTATCTTTTTCATCATTCTGAACTAGCCTGGATTTCAAATCTATAAAATAATCCATTTTACACTTGTACTTGCAGTACAATTGCACACACATACCTGAATGACCACTTGTTTCAACTGCAGTGCCGAAAATAAGCACATATTCTGTTAGTGATGCATGGAGCAAGTAGAAAGACCCCATCCATCCTCCTGCATTGATGAATAACCATTCCCGATCTTTCTTTGGAAGAATGTGACCTGGGTAGCGTTTTTCAAATTCTCTTGCTATTCTAGCAAAAGTGACTTCTAAATTCTGTCCTGCAAATTAACGACAAGCAGCTTTGGGCCGGGGTAGAACATAGTTTGAAGCAAAATAATATAAAGGTAACTTGACAAAATAATATAAAGGTAACTTGACAAAATAATATAAAGGTAACTTGACATTTAAGGGGGATTGTTACAGTACCTCTCAAAAAAGTGTGCACGCGTTTCACATGTAACGCTATTCTGTCGATCGTGACGTGACACATCCATACAACATGTAATTCTTATAGTACTTATAATACATTTTAAAATATATGTTAACCAAATTTCATGAATGAATTCTACTAAAAGATTTTCTAAGCTGTGTAAATATATTTGGTTCTATGGCCAGATCGAGTCAGCAATACTGGAAACTCGACCGTCCCCACTCCCGTAACATTCTTTGTTCTGAATTCATCTTAGCCCAGTCAATAGTAAATAAAAACAAAAATTTTCGTGGTTTTCAGGGATCACCATTTGATATTAGCAAAAATGATAATTTCCGAACTTGCGCGTATTTATACATGCAGCTTCATATTGCGTTTACTAATAAAGGAGTTTATTTGGGTAACGCCAAGAGTTATATTAGTTTATATGCATTTCTATATAAGTGAGCATCAGTATGGAAAATTTCCAACACTTATTGAAAGTAAACGCAAGGTTTTAATAGAGTTTATTTGCAAATACTGTCGAAACTGAAGTTAAATTTTTGTGATAAAATTAATTGAAGTTATATTTTTGTGACAGTATACTTACTTACCATTCGTTCGACCGGAGTACTTCTTCGCTATACTTGCAACTTCCTCGGCATCAAACAAATAATTTTTGTTTGCAATCCAGTGCTGGATAGAAAATATTGCAATACCCAAAATCACCAAAAAAGACAAGAAACCCATGTTGCATTGAAATGCGATAAATTAAAAGTGCAGCCTTTACCGCGACACACAGTGGGTGTCATGCGGCACGACCTTCTCTCTTTCGTCCGGCTTCTTATCAGCCAGCGGTAATAAGTAAGGCGCATGCTTAGTGCGCATGTAAATACACGTGTTGCCACAAAATCGCCACAAACTATATAGTTGGAAACGATGGAGATTTCAACAGGTTAGGCATTTCCCTTGATTGTTCAATCAATTCACACTATTTTTTTTAAAGATTATTTTCAGTTAAGAATGACAGTACTATATAATTTGGCCGAAGAAGTGTTAGTTGTTTTGTCCATTTGACAAATCTGAGTTTCAGTCTTTCTGTCTCCTGTGCAGGACAGAGCTGTCTCTCTTGAGTAGGCCTTGGTACATTAACTGTTAACATTTTATTACATGTTTGTTACAGTTAACTAAACTGTATTCATGGTAATTTCCGTACTGAAGCATAGTTATTTATGCATGCAGTTCCATCGCGAAGTTAGGGTCTTGGTAAGGGTTAGTTTACATGATTAAACAATAGTAATGCGCCAGTACAGAAATTTTATTACTGAAATTAGATGAGGTTGACCTGAGATAGATTTAGTGACTTACCCAATAATTAGAAATAATTGTTCTTTAAAATTATCAAGACAGAGTCCTACATGTACAATTACAAAACACAGTGGAAAGTTATGACTTTTTCAGCACTTTTACTATAATTATAAATGATAATGAACTGCATTAGGTTTCTTGAACTGTCAGGTTTTTGTTTATTGAATTACATAATGTTGAAAATCTATTATGATAAAAACAACATGCAGTTAATGTAAGCAATAGCTGACTTATCTATAACAAGTGTCTGTTGATCAAAACTTAAAATCTGTCTGCAGTTTTAAAGATAAGAATTTAGAAACCTTGGGAATATAAAAACTGATCTAGATCTGAAGTTTTTTGCAATGTTTTTGCACTTGTGTCATCTAGATTCAGATTCAGATTTTATTTCATTTCTTCTTACAATTATAGTTACAAGATTAGTACTGAATAAAATATTAAAATAGTAAAAGTTTTTAAAAGTTAAAAGTTAAAGCAAACGTTTTCGACTCATAAAGTCATCTTCAGGTTAAAATTGGAACTTAACAGAACAACTCGGAACTATCTGCCATGTTACTGAATCTTTAATCATTGCAAAGTTCCGTCCCAATTTGAATAAACAAGTTCAAGCCTTCTCTTTGTCTCTATTCCCTTCGGGGATAACTTAACATCTATTAACTATATATAACTGCGTTGTTCCGTTAAGTTCCAATTTTAACCTGAAGATGACTTTATGAGCGAGTCGAAAAACGTTTGTTTTAACTTTTAACTTTTAAACACTTTTACCATTTTAATATTTTAACTTTTTTGCGTTTTTAATGAATAATCGAAGAAATATATTTACTTGTTTATTTATCCCAACGAGTGATCATGTTTTTAATTTTAATGATTAGAATAGGCTGAGTAAAAAAAGCTGTTAGGGAAACATTTACTCATGAACTGATTGATTAACACGACAGAATATTCACTAAACTAAGCCTATAACTGCCAATTTCTTCTTTTAATTTTGTTAGTCCCATGCACTTAAAAATTAAGGTGTTACAGACAGGCATAAAATCAGAAGTGTTAAAATTGTTCTCTGGCTGATAATCTTTTAAAACACAAGCTTTCCGCTGTCATACTGCAACCTTTGACGAGCAAAAAATGCCTACAGGGACTACGTGTTAAAAATTTAAAAAATGTGAAATAAGAATTAATAACTAAGAAATAATTTATAATGTTAAATGAGAATACATTAAAATAATAAACAAAAATGCAAACAAAAGGCTAACAATTCTACATCAATATAAAATGTCAGCAAAACTATTTATTTAAAAGAATCGTGTATTGTTTTGCAAGCGGTTTGGAGTTATTGTCTGCATTTACTGTTGCAGCGGTGTGCCAAGACTCAAGGGTTTTCCTGTCTCTGAAGTTCCCTTATGGCTTAGTCTCATGCACATTAGTCAGATGTGCTATGCCTATGGAAAAGATGATAAGACTGTCAATAGTTAACCACCATACAACTGTCTGTGGATTCCACTAGGCCGAAGCAGTAATAACAAGGATTTTTGAGTAGAAAGAAGAAGCCATTGACATCTACTTTTACACATCTTCATCTTCAAGCTGCGAATTTCTTTGAAAGATTAAATTTGACTGAGTCAAGATAAAGTTATGAATAACATCGTGAAACTGATTATAATCATACATAAAATTGCAAATTATATAAAAAATTAAAGCAATAAAGATATTGTCTTCTATTTTTGTTTTCCGTCTACTAAAGCCGTGAAATTTCTAAAATCATGATGGGATCTTTGATGGCCGGATATCTGTTGAGATTGAAAGCGCACGTCCACATTTAAACGTAGCAACCACCTCGCGTTGTTAACAACATTAAAAAGTGTATTTACCGCAATCTTATCCCTGGGGCATTCTTAGTTGAAGTTCTTAGTTAGATTTTTAGTACAGCTATAGAGATAATTCTTCTACCGGCTGACGTAAAAACTCGAAAATAAGGTCAGTGGGCATCATCTCGAAGAAGGAAAAAAAGAAGAAGCCCCCGTCTTGCATGCGAAAATAATCTCGAAAGGCTATTGTATACTTTGCAGAGGTAGTCTAAAAAAGAAGCCCATCTCGAATTTAAGCCCATATTGAAAAAGCCCATTCAAGGGCTTAAAAAAAAAAACCTCTTTGGCTTGTCCTCGAGGTTTTACGGTATATTGCCTCAAACTCTGCTTTTTACTGAAAATTTGCCGGAAAAAACAACCTTGGAGTTCTGAAATCTTTGCAATAAATGATATCAAAATAAATGATACTTGGTAACTTAGTCCCTCGATTTTTCAGTTCTATGACTATATCCCGCTGTATATAGATTATTCCTAGTGGTTTCAATATTGCTCCCGATACGGTTATGTGATCTTAAGCAATTCTGCTTTTTTACACAATAAACCACGACTCCGGTATAGATATTTTGTCCTCCTTGTAGCAACACGCAATCCAACTCTGTTATGATCTGTATTTGTACGCGTTTGAAGCGGTAATAATTGTGCATTTTGTCCAGAAGTCTTGCAATGACTGACCTTACAACGTGAATAATAAAAGTTGGGCCGTGTCTGCTCTAATGAATAGAAGAATTGAGCCGGGTTGAAGAAAACAGTGCCGGCCGAACGTTAACAGGACAGAAAAGAAGATATTAGATTAAATATACTGGTTTAACTATATGCCTCATAACATCACTGCTACAATTTACATGACACAGTTCTCACTCAGTTTTCATTTCTTTTTTTCTACGATGTCAAAACTTACCTACAACTGTTTGTTTAGAAACGCGGTCGCGGTTTTTAACCATCACACTTATTGAGCATGAATACTTGGTATTAGCTCAGCTATATACCTGCAAGTTAATATTTAGTCTATACGTTCACGTATATCATCAAATGTTTCGCTTTTGGATAAACGATAAGTTTGTTTAGTATTACATGTACAGTTTTGGTATATAAATCTAAACTATTTATGTTAATTTGGTTTTTTGATCAACTTGTTACGTAATAAAACATTATCGCAAGTGGTTGCAATTGAACGCAAAAATCAGAAAGTCAAAGTATCCCGATTCCGAAATCTGTAAACGTCAAACTGAGTGTTCTGCAGCACCCTCATAGGGTGATAACAACTTTCACACCTGGTGAATCAGAGGAATTCGCCAAGACCGTGTTGGGAAGTTAGGTTAAGTTTCATTTGAGGAAGAGTATAGATAGCTTTTATTTGGTGACTGCTCGTGGCGATATTGGGCACATAACAAGTTCGACGTTAAAAGCCCGACAAAGATCTACTCGAGACAGTATGTCACCAGCTTCAGTATTTGTAGAATGTATAAATAATCTCATTAACATTAAAGATATTTATGATTCAAAAAGATCTATAAAACAGAGGCTTATAAACGAATTCTATATTATATAATTGATGATGCCGGCTTTGGGGTACCTTATGTTTTTAGATTACTTAATTCAATTTTTAATTGCACGTTGTAATATAGCTTTTTGTGAATGGCCAACGATTAAATATTAATCAAACACAATGGAATTAAAAAGTTTATAGTTTTAGTTTTTGGTCATACTTCTTCCATGTTAAGGTTGTAAGGCATGACGTGTTTCGAAAGTATGAGAAAAGGAAGCTATATTTCTATGAGAACCAGCAGTTCTTGATCAGTGAAATACATTAATTATCTTTGAGTCAGGCAATCATTGCCTGTTTGTGTAGGTTGCTACTTCGGAAAATTAGTTTGCAATAGTTTCAACCTACAAGGAAAGCAAATTTTTACAGTAATATGTTTTATTCCTTATGCCTTACAAGTTTTGTACTTCTAAAAGAGATTTCTACAAACGTTTATGAAAATATAGCTCTTTTTTTGGGAGAATGTCGACACTTAAAACAAATGTAATGTAGCTGTTTAACGTGCGAATCACAGTACGAGTTGTCCTAAGCCAGTACCTCTATTTTCATCTTTTCTAAATTTACATAGTTTTGTATGTGACAGCATCTCCATACAATTACCCGCTAAACCGCCAATTTGTTGAAAATTGATCATGATTCTACCCATTTACAGTACTGATCGCTAGATGAACCCCTCGGAAGTCAGAACACTTTTGTCAGATAGATTTTGCTTCCTAGTTCACGATTAGGAATAGAAATGAAAATTCTTAATTTGAATAATACAAACCAGCAAGAAACAAAAATAGCGAGATACACAGTGAAACAACAGAAGATCGAACAGATATTTTCTTAGTTTTTTAAAAGTTAAGATAGCGAGAAAGCTTAAACAAAACTGAGAGAGTTTATGATATTAGGTTTGTTCTCGTAGTTAGTTGCATCATTGGGTGGAGGTCAAACGCAACTGAAAATTAGAACTTACTAGAATTGAAGAGAGGTTACTAAGCACAACGATTACCGATAAAAAAATTTTTTGATAGAGTTTTTGAAAGACAAAAACTTTAAAGCGAGTTTAATAATATAACCGTAATTGGATATTACACTTGAACCAACACTGATATTACTGAAGCTTATAATAGTTCATTTTTAGCTTCCCTTTTATATTTATGACTGTCTCCTTACATATTTTTGACTCGTTCATTTTTGCAGAAGTACATATTGGCACAAAGGCACGGCTTTCCTGTATTAGATGCTTTTTGCCGGCGTCATTGCAAATACCTCTTAATTACAGTGGTTGAAACCTAAATATAAACATTATAGAGCTACAATATTATTTTGTGAATAACAAGTTTTTAAAAGCATTAAATTATGTTTTAAAACAAATATTGAGTGGTCAGAAACAATAATTGATAAGAAGAAAACGGCTCGTCTCTCTGAGAAAGCTTAAACAAGCAAGCTCAATAAGTCGGATCCGGATAACAATATAACTGTTGATCCTTTGAAACTGACTAAATCTTATGTTGTTGTAACTTCGAGTTTTTATAATTCATTTTAATTTACGGCAAATTGAAAGACTCAGTGGTCCTAAATATAACATTCTAATTGGGCCGCAATGATAAGGGATGGGGGAAATCCTTAGTAATTAAAACAGTGCTTAAAAGTATTAGATAATCATTATAATAATGATCAATCAGATCGTTTAGCTCAGCAAATGAATGCAATGTTCATAAAAGGCGGCACATCAAAAAAACGTTCTTGGTATTTTTTCATAGCTCTTTTCCTCTGACGTTCTTGCACTAAAAAGCTTGGAAAACAATAATGTGGCATTTGTGGGCCTTCGTGTGTTTACGCAACAATTGTAAGCAAGAATAAGAGGCCTATACATAATACATAATTTAATTTGGTTGCACTTTGTTTGCATCTGTGTGTCTGTGGTAAAAATGAAAGAGAAAGAAACCAAACTTAGTGGTTTCATCATGCAGAAGTTATAGGTTGGAACAGACTGGCTAACATAAATTTCCATTGCATGGTTTCCGTCAATCTGGTCTTTCATCCTTTGTTACTGAGCTTTTCTCTTCGTCATTCGACGACGTCATTTAGTCATTCAATCTCTTGGCGTAGTTCTGTGTGAATTGAAAATTTAATTATTGGCCGACACAAATATTTGTTTTAACACACTTTTCAACGCTTTATTGTTCCTTAACGAGACGCTACGCTTAGACTAAAAGTCAATATTTATTTATTTCTATTTAACAACGTCAGTGACAAAACCAAAATTAAAAATTAGTTTCTTCAACCAATCTTTCATTTCATATTTTGAATTAAAAAGGCCCGATCGCTAATTTAAGTTTCCAAAATTTTCTTCCTCAGTTTTTCACTGCCAAGGCTTTTTCAAAAAAGTTTAACTACAGTCTTTTAGAACCAAAACAGGTATTCTCACGCACACGTGACTGCTAAATAGATCTTATTTTCAGTTATAAATAATCAATAGAAGAAGAAAATATGAATTTATTGCATGGCCCCAAAGTTTTAGGATGAAAGATAATGAAAACACAAAAAATTTTTCAGCAGTTTTCTTTGTTTGTACACATGCATCTTTCTTTGGCTGTAACAGTGATGGCAGGTGAGTTTCAAAAGGCTATTCGAACCAAATGAGTGCCGCGGCATTGAGTGGAAAGATCTAGAAAGATGCACTGATTAGTTTCTTAAGGATTTCTTTTTATTAATTCTTGAAACATCTCATTAGTAAATCTACCAGAAGGAAATATATATTGGGAAATACAAGGAAATATCTGCGTATTAGCACATATATTAATTAAAAGGTTACTGAGAAAATTGTAAATTTTGAGCTGACCGTAAATAACGCGTTTATTTCCACTTCGACGAACCTCAGTTCGATGTTAAACACTTTAAAAATTCAAAGCTAATTTTGTGTGCCATGAGCAAATACGCATCAAGTGGAAAAGGTTTCTTCCAACTTTTCTGTTTTTCTTATCACCTCAGTGCTAGATGATTTATCCAGAAATCGGTAAAACAGCTCTAGACTGTTACCGAAATGAACAAAGTTTCCATATTCTATCTTTATCTAAAAATGATCTAAACCTTCATTTGCATTTCTAGAGTCTTCTTTTTTAGTTGAATAGTTGTTTCAAAACTTATATATTGGAGTGCGCATCGACGAGTTAGTAACAGGTGATTCAGCCAATATATAACTCTAGGTTGAAATTTTTTCATCATCTTTCACCTTTTTATCAATTTTTAGTTTTTTACTTGATTTTGCCCGCTCTTCATTTATGTTTATGCACATCCTTATCATGAGCCAACATGCACATTCTTATGAGCTCAGGTGCACATCCTTATCATAATTGGGCCCAACTGTTCTGACGAAAAGATGACGCTCAAAACTTCATCTTCATACAGAACTTGTCTCAATCACGTGTTTTTCCCAATTATCTTACTGCCAAAGTTTTTTAGAATAATAGAAGATTATTTTATAAAACCAAAACAGCTACAACAGTCAGATTTCACAAAGCAACTCGTGTGCTAACCTAAAGTAAACGATTAATCCATTCATAACAAGTAACTAACCGTTCTTGGCGAACAAGATTATTACAGTGGTAGATGATGAAAACACGGGAATCATTTCCACAATTTTAGTTTTCTGTGTCTAAAGAGTAAAGTAGATTAGGAGTACGCAATCAAACCGATTGATGACGTGCAAGTCGAACCGGGCGACCTCTTAGAAGGATCTAGAAACCAACACAGATTTTAAAATATCATGGGAAATAAATTTGTTCTGGGAGGACAGAGTTACAGATACCGATCCAATGCTTGATTCTCTACTTGTTTTCAACTGACTTAAGCCAATTAACTATCATCCATTAGCCCTGCATTTTTAATCGGCACGATTTTATTTCTTAACTTGTTAAGATAATTTGATATTTAGTGTTTTGCTCCTTGAAAAGAACTTTGTATTTTGTTTCATTAAGGAAACCAATTATCGCTTAACAGTTTTCAAAAAATAAAAAATAAAAAACAAAAACAATGTTTGGATTGGTGGCCTCTGAATTATTTAGACGTTTTCGTTCCCCGTCCCAGGACTCGACTAGATTGCTGAAAAGACTGTAAGACGAAATCTGCAAATGTGGTTCACGTATAGCGACCTCTACTCAATTTACTGTGCTGGAGGTAGATGGACTAGTAGTGATATCCAATATGAAATTTTCCACTGTTGCCATCGTTCTTGACTCGTAGATCGGACTCCCTTGCATTGACAAATTTTTAAAGTGATTTTTTTATTATGAGACATGATTGGCCTCGAAGGTTCTGTCCTTTCAAGCCGAGGTATCTGCGTCCCTTCTCCACTCATAAATCTTGCATTAGCGCCACTAGAACTCTTTTTCCTGCCACTCTGATCAGGTTCAACTGAATCAGGTTGAACTGTTGAAATAAGTGCATGCAAATTCGGACGGCTGGGTTACCAAGTCAACCCAATAACGGCAGAAATAGGTAATGTATTTAAAGGTGAAAGGTAAAGTATTTCCAACAGTTTTTTCATTCTGACAAGATATCTTCCAGCATGTGTAATTTCAGAAGTTCAGAACAAGTTCAAAAACTCAGGTTTATGCTACTTGTATCCATATCAATAAGGCGCGTGTTCGGGTGAAGCCAGCTTCTTTAATACATGGCGGGTCGCTTGCATTCCAACACATCACTGTTCGTTTGACCTGTCTATTTCTTTGAAATAATATAGAGTCAGTTATTGTTTCGGTAAAACTTTTGTATTTGCACGTGTAAATAGTAAAATGTAAAAATGAGAGCGGCCGACGAAAGAGATCAAACGATTTGGTTTTAAAATAAAAAGCAAAAAGATCACTGGTCCGCCCCACTCCGCGATCTGGTCTCACTTTCAATCATCAGCATCAGCGTCAGCTGCAGCATCATGATAATGATAATAATTATCATTATTATTATTATTATTATTATTATTATTATTTCTAGAAGTAATAATAGATTAGAGAACTGCGTTCAATTATTAAGAGTTCGAAACGAGTTGAGAACAAATACGAAACACGCAACCGAGGTACGGAAACTTTGTTTCCGTTGTATTCAGAAGAATTTTCATGATTTCATTAAACCACATTTCTTTCCATAAAAAGTCTTACGATCAGCTTTGAAAAAAGTGGTCTGTTCTTATGCAAAGTAAAACTATTTGCCACGAGGTGTGCGACTCTCATTCGTGTATCGGTGTGCGACGTGATCATGACAAAACGAGATAAATTAAATCAAGATGGCGCAGAAAACGCAGACGTACGACAAAAATTAGTACTACAAAAGGTCATCCTCGAGTACCACAGGAATCCCAAGAGCATGGGTTGCATTCTTCTAACGGTGAAAGAAATTATTCTCATTCTCATTCTCATTCTCATTCTCATTCTCATTCTCATTCTCATCCTCATCCTCATCCTCATCCTCATCCTCATCCTCATCCTCATTCTCATTCTTATTATTATTAATATTATTATTATTATTATTAGAAAAGCTTACCTATTCTTTCATATTTTTTTAAAGTTTTCTCAACGTTACCTTTTAATACCCCATCGTATTTGCTCACTGAAGATTTAATTGTGAGTTTCAGCCAGATATTTCTTCACGTCGTCTCAGTTGCAGTATCTTTGATCATTTAACTTTCATTTATGTAACAATGCTTTTTTTCATGGCGTTCTACCATGATTTATTTCAGTAATAAACTAAAAAATCTGGAAATTGATTTATTGAGTAAAACATCTTCAGATTCAGTGTAAGTCGGGAAAACATGCAGCCTCAAACTAGATGGATGATGCAACCAGGAACTAACTTGATATCGAACAAACGTCATCAACCGATTAAATTTACACCGAAACTACCATGCCTGGTTGAGTTTCTTGTTTCCACAAAATCTACAGCAATATATCTTTAAAATTAACGTAATTGAACTTTCTCATTTTATCATGAAAGTGATCGATAGCTATATATATAAACTCTAAGGTCTTCATATAAAAAAAGAAGTCGCCGACCCCTGATCAGTGATACAGAATGCCTGCTTACTCGATACTGTCGTCACGTTCTCTCTTGCTATGGAGAAGAAAACAATGAAAGATTCAAGAGTTAACCACCTTACATTCTTTGTCTGCAGATCCCAACTCCGAGTGACAATTATCAACTTGAAAAAAGGCTGATTGTGGCCTCCCACATGCGTCTTCGATTACGAGTTTCATAAGAGATTGAGTCTGAGGCAAACTATGCACAACTACGTTATTATTGTGAAACTATTATAGTTGGCACATTTACGTAAAAT
>JANCMA020336190.1:0-11739 GCA_024336925.2 Zoanthus solanderi | reverse complement strand
ATGAAGACTGGTAATGGCCAGTCGAAGTATTGTACAAACAGCTGTAACTCACGTTGTCAGGTCAGTCTTTGCAAATCTTTTTGACAAAAATATTCTAATGATATATTATAGCTAATCCTGGTAGGGTTTTAGCAGGCAAAATGCATTGTTTTTGTTGTGTAAGAGAAGACAAAAATTACAAGCTAACAACAAAAGACAGTAACAACATCCAGCGGGACACAAAAGCTATTTTTCTACAGAAACTGGGAACAAATGCAGTTCGTTATCTCATAAACCTGTAAGTCTCTCCACACCGGAAACGCGACAAAACAATAACCTTAGCCATCTACAAGCCTTTTGTTCAGCGGATTAGAAAAAAAGTAATTCATAGACTTGCTCTGTTTAGATATTATTATTGTATTTCTTTCTTTTTTTCTCTGTTCCCATGGTGAACATAATAGTTAACTCGCCTAATTACAGCTTTCTTTTCAAAAACGTGTATTTTGCTAATCGCCAGTACGCAGTTTGTATTATGTAGAGATTGTCTGTCAGTTAAAGGCGCAATACAGTTTCTGTGAAACAAAATCCAAATCTTTTTAATTACTTTATGTTTCAATCAACGCATGTGTCTTTTGTTAAACGTCACACGGACTTCAAAAGCGCTAATTTATTAGCCTTTTCAATAGCCCAGGAACTGCTTTGCAGCTTTGTGTCGAAAAAGAAATATTCGCTTTTGTATTCCTTGTTTCTGAGAATGACCTGGCCTTTGATTGAAATTTTTGCTCTGCATTTTGGTTTAGCAATTTTTGCCGAGTCGAATGTGTGTTTTCAAACTTCAGTTTGCTATGTCAAACTTCTGATCACCAAATGTTAATGGCAAAGTTATCGCTATCGGTTAGGTTGTCATCAGCTATAAAATTCATTTAATCGTCAAACGAACACAGTGAATTTAGGTAAACAAAATAATGAAGCTCTCGTTGCGATATTCAGTTCGAACGTTGCTAGATGCTTGTTTTCGAAATACACTCATAATTCCAAATGTTCAATATAGGCATTGATCACCAACAAAGACAGCTGTTTTTACAATGAAGCTAAACTTAATTTTAAATTGTGTTTACAGTCAAATGTTTATCGACAAATATCGCTTGTTTTGTGACACATTTCAAGACTTAATTATTTACAATGCGTACACAAATTGGTAGCAGATAAGTTCAAGTACTGGTCGAAAAGTGATAAGAACATAAGGATAGAAAGGAAAGACTATATATCGTAACGTGTGGTAGGTGTTTTGAACAAGGCAGTTCGAGGATTTATCAACGCCAAAATAGTTTAAGCTATTATAATCACATTAAGGACTCACCTGGCCTAACTGTGGGCAAACACAAAGTTGCTTGGACTGTTTTTTTCTTTGTAAACGGCGCTTTTGTGACGTACTTAAAACAGTAACCTTTCACATAGCCATCAAACAGCGTGCATGAAAATGAAACTGAGTTGTGGCCGGGAAGCACGGGCTTCTCTATAATAAACTTTCCAGAGTTTTGTTGATAAAGCTCAACATTATCTGTGGATCGACGGCATTCTGGTGTAGTGAAGTTAACTGCGAATTCATCTTTACATGGTAGAATACTTTGAAATGTCGACACCAAAGAATGCATACTCCATTTGACGTGTATGTTTTTACTCCGTGCAAGAACAACCGGTCCATTTTTTAGCATTGAAACGTATTCAAAATAGTAAAGGCCTTGCGTGTCAAACAACTCGCAACTAAAACTCATCCGTGTTCTTAATTCCTTATCCTTCTTTTGTCGACCATTTTGCAGCTTACGAACAACCTTTGAGGTAATGTTCACTCGCTCTTTCCCCTTTTTGTAGTAAAGGAACACTTTATCTCGATACTTTCGCGGAAGACATTTGCGATTGTGATGAATCCAGATCGATCCAAATTTTGTCAGTGCAGTGTGATTCAAAGGGGCTACTATACGAATCTTGCTCCATTTAAGAGATAATGTCTGATTTAGTATACCATTTATTCTACTGTCTGATACATGATATTCGAATCGGTAGTCTCCTGGCTGGTCGAAGATAGTACACGGCAGGACCACGACTTGGGGAATTGTTGTCAGATTGCCTGTTATGGTAGAGACCAGCTTTCGATCCCCGTAAGCATAATGAAAAACATTTACAATCACTTTTCGTTGAGTTTTGTTATTTATTACCTGAGGCGCAAGCCAGAATGTTATGTTCACGTCTCCGGCGAGCGTTGAATCAATCGCGGTAAACTCGACATGGTTTCTCGAATCTTCATCGTCCACTGATTTCATATCTAAAATGAGATAAAAGATATGGTATAAAAACAAACCACTGTTCGCAAACCAAAAACAAAACTATCTATGCCTTTTTAATCGAACGGGTTGCCGAGCAAAAATTATGTAAACAGATTTGAACGGTAGGCCACGTTTATTCGATCAACAGAACGTGTTGTAGTTTGCCCTGCGGCTAAGTAACCTTAGCTAATTTAACAACCGTTTAAACATGCCCTTTTGCCTTATTTTTATCGCTGATGAAATCATAACACGCATTTTAACGGTCTATTTCATGGTTCTAAAATTAAAGAAGAGTCACTGAAGCATTAATGTTAGAAACACAAGTTGGTCAAGTCGATCGATTGGGGCTTATCTTTTACTACAGGAATCTTAGGTGAGCTACCAAAAAATCGTCGATTACGTCCGGAAGCTTAAGCTAATCAAGTTACGGACAGATGAAATTGCCTTAAGTAAAATTTCTATCAATTTATACTTACGACTAAAAGCGGCCGGAACAAACCAGACCAAACTCCAAGCCAGAAAGACTGACTGCACACAGCGGTGTTCCATTTGTATCTCTTCATGGGTGATTCTTCATCCTAGTAAAGGAAACTTCAAATGAGCGACTGGGATGAAAAAGCATACGTTTATAGAGTGTGAAAACGCACTGATATGAGCCTGACAGGCTAACTATATTCCTGGATATTTGCCCCACGTTTTGCTCGCGCTGCTGTCTGTTAAGTTTACTTAGCTATTTAGAGGCCATAATTAATTGTTCGTAATTATATTGTGCTGTAGGAGCAATTAGCATTCCACGCCCCCTCTCTACTCGTTGACCTGTATTGTAATGCAAACAAAACAAATCCAGCGTCAATCAACATCCGTCGCTTTCACTTCTTCTTTAAACATTGTTTACTCTGACTGCAAAACATACGCTCTAGCTTGCATGAAATGTCACACTAGAAACTTTGAAAACAATGACAACCGTGTACCACTATTGCTCCGCATCGCGTTATGGAGTTACAGCGGAAATGTACTTTCATTATTGACCTTGTATCAACAACAGGCGTTTGAGCGACGACCGAGTGTTTACTGAAAGCTTTGCCTTCACGAAAAAAAAAGGAATCCTTCAAACTGCAAATTCTATTCGGTGAAGGGCTCCACTATTAACTTCAAAATAGAACAAGATAACATAGTTAATGTAAAATATAAAGTCTGTTGGCTTGTTGCAGACTTATATCTTTGATAATTTCTTATATGCTAATTCGTTGTTTACATTGACTTGCATGTAAAACAAGTTACCGAATGAGAGCTCAGCCAATATCTCCACTTTCAAATTCGAAACAAACCAAGAACTGAACCTCGAGTTAGAGATTGCATCAGTATTTTTTATCTAATGATCTTAGAGATAACTTTTACGGATTTTTCTTTATGAAGTTGGTGAATTAAATTTCAGTTTTGGCTCAGCAACTGAAAAGAATAAAGTGTTTAATGTTGGGTAATCTTTCTTGATTACTTTATGCGCAATAGAATTCCTCTTGCCCGTTCGAATTCATTTATATTGGCAAATTTAATCGCACGTAAGCTCAAAACAAGCTGCGTTTTGGCATAAGTGAATTTCTTACTTAGATGTAGATCTGTGTAACTTTCTAATTACGTGTTTCTAATATATGTACCACCTACTGCCCGCCCATGTTTACAGATCTTGATAAAGGCAAATCACAGAGGCTTGGGGCAGAACTATAAAGCAAAATTAATTTTTTCTAACGGTCGAAAACAAAGGTCTGTGGATTATAAGCGACCTATTAGGTTCATCGCTTGAAGATTATTTTATTTCAACAGGTCAGAGTGTTCGATTTTAAAATCTCATTAATAATACAACTAAGCAGTCTTTTAGTGTGTTATAGACTAACATTCAATCTTCTCCAAGTGCATATTTTCCATATTTCTCCATGTGCATAATTCTTCTCCGATAACCATCTACTTCTGTAAGTTTAAAAACGAACTGACAACATGCACTGCTCCGCGACTGGAGACGCAGAACATAGGCCAATACGCGTTTGCAACACAGTGTTTTTTTTAGCTTTGCATCTTTTTATTTTATTATTATTTTTGTATTAAAGCTCTGTTTGTAAAAATAAACAGCAGGATATTTTGATAATGAAATTATAGTGGTAGAAAATTTAGTTCTAAAAAAATCAACAGCTTCCCTGGCGATCAAGAAATATTGAAATAAGATTGTTTTCAAGTGAAGTGTAAGTTTCAAAAGCAAGACCTAACGGTAACGTGGAAGTTTTGACGTTCTCTCACCTTTTGACAACGCTGCCAAAATGTCAGAATTCTCTTCCCTTACGAATGAAAGATAGTAAAAGCTCGCTACAGTCGGCTTCAATATTTCACGACTTGTGTTGTGTTTCTGATGTTGGTTAGGTCGAGGCACGAGTTCCTAGATTCGATTGATTTATGAACAACAAGCATCCTGACTGTTTCACTCGCTGTTTTCTCTAAATCACATTTAACTAGACTAAATATACAATGTAAAACTACGCAATAGAAAACAGAAAATAAACTTGCAAAAACTTAGCTATAACGCATTTTTAGCTCATTAGTCATACGCATTATGTGAACTGACTGAGTTTTCCTTCGACTTCGAAGAGATTTGCAATAAAATAATGGTCGCTGTGTGCCAATATTTGTAACAATTCATACATGGCTATTGTTTTCTTGATTAGGTGGGAGGGCATCTTTTGTAGTTACACCAATTAGAAAGAAAAGAAGCCGCATGTCAAACGTCAAATTGACATTAAGTCAACGTCAAGATGTAAACTCACACACAGAACTCTGACTCGGAGATGGAGTCAGATCGAGCAAAGCTTCATTAAATGTGTGAATCAAATCTTTTAAACCAGTGATTGGTCTGGCCTAGTAGAATTGAAAGCAACTATAAAAAAGAAGATTAAGCAAATATATCAAGTGTTTTTTTTTTTAATGTAGCAAGCACTAGATAAATTATTCTTTTTATTCTGAAACCTAGATTTGAATGTCACTTATCAAAGCACTAATGCCATTGGAAATGACGTCCGCGCGGTTTAATGTATATTAACCGTAAGAAAATTTTAAGATGCTTTAGATAAATATTTTCTAAAAACGGATTGTTTTGTTGTTTAAAGGAAATAGCGCAAATTGCACACGGAATTGAGTGGATTTAATTCTTTGAGAATTTCAAAGGTCACTTTTTCACATAAGACACGGGGCCGGCGCTGAGAATTTTGCCATCAAATGCTAATACCAAAATTAAAATTACGTTTTGGCGGGCTGTCAGATTTAAGACGAAACATGCGAACATGTGTGGTGTGATAAGAGTTCATTTATTTCAATAAGTCAGCAATGTGTACAAAAAATGCTTTAATGCTTTTGTAGAACGATCAGGAACTGACATGAACTGTAATTAAACGACAAAGTATGATCTACTTTGCCCCGGTTTTAGCTTTTAATTAGATTTCTTTTTGGACCAAGTTGCAGAAAAATCGTGACGAAGTAAAAAGTTTTCAAAAGATCCTCAAGATGGATCTGTCACTTTAAGCATTAAGATGAAGGACGTGGTAAAAACTGAAGGATATTTTTCAAGATACATGTTTCAATTATTCAAAACCTGACGCTCGATCTTCGATTTCAAAATTTCAATTCCATTTGCGAATTCTTTTTTTGGCACTGAGAATATCCCTTAGTGATTCTGTATCTAAACTAACAGCAAAAAAAACAAATGTCAAGAAGAAAAGCACATGGAATCAAAATTCTACTCTGCTTAGTAGTTTTTAAAATGGATAATGTATATTAATCGAAGATATCAATACAATATCAATTTCTCATCATAGCTAACAATCAGGAATATAGAAACACGAATGACATGTTATCAACACTTACATGGAGGCGGAAGATCCATAAATATATAAGACCAATCTTGATGATCAGTTTCCCAGTAAAGACATCGCGTGAGCCAAACGGCGCTCCCTTTTTGATGAAACAAAACCAGTTTGATCTCAGCTGCTACACTTTAATATTCTAAAACAACAAGATGATTGAACTGATATAAAATCTTTCCTTTTATCCCGTTTTAACCAACATCGAACTCAATGAAAAGAGGCACAATAGAGGCAGATAAACCCACAACATCTAGCGTGTTTTCTCACATACCACTTGAAACAAGGAAACATCGCCTTTGACATATTTCCAGATATTTATCTAGATATGACCTTCTGTGGATGTTACGAAATGGCCTCCCCAAAGTTTACTAACTGCGTTGTCATCAACATGAGCACTTATATAATCCTAGGCTTACCTCGACCAGTGCTTGGCAGCGTTTAAAATCGTTTCAAACAAAAATTGATTAAGAGAGTTACCACGGCAGTGGCTGAGTGGGCTCTTAGTGACGTAAAACATTGGCCAAAAGGCTTCTTTCTATGTGTCACTTTTGGAAGAAAAAACGAATGTGAACGACTTGAGCCGTGGTCTGACTACATTCAAATGAAGTTATTAGGTTTTGTTATTAATTTTTTGCGAGGTAATCAAGTGAAGAACTTAAATATTGAAATCATTTTCATCATTGCCAAAAAATATACTAGTAAATTCGTTGCTTAGTTGATTTTTTTTTTTTTTTTTTTATACAAAGAAATTGGAAATCGCACTACCTAAATGAGATATTTGAATATTTGGATTAGAGTCGGTGCGGAATTTTATTATTTTCATTTTGTGCCACGCAAACTTGAAAACTATATTTGCTGGTGTAAAAACATTCGTTATCGTTGCTTAGTCAGTTAGTGGTATGTTTATTAAGTTGAACATTTTCAAATATGCTTTTGTTTCGATGATTCGCGTTCATCGCTGACAGAACTATCAAAGATGAATGCGGTACTCTTTCCACATGCAGAAAGCAAAAAAAAAAGATGGTGTTTTCTTAATCTTAATCTTATTATTAATTTAAACAGTTAACAAAAAGGGATAAAAGAAGTTTTAATATTTGTTTAAGTTATAGAAGTAAAAAAAAAACTAAAAAAAGCGAGAAAAGATTAAAAGCAATAACAAAATAAAAAAAGAAGGAGAGACACCGATCTTAGTATTTCTTTCCTTTCTAAATCAAATATTCAACAGCTGACGCAAAAACGTGTCTTGAGTCTGAATAGTCGCTCAACCACCTGCCAAATGTTCGCCGTATCAAAAATAATAGACAAAAATATCTTTAAATTGACAACATAACCTCACCACAGTCTGAGAATAGTTGAACATTTTATATAAGTCTGCCCACATTACCTAGAGATTTGGAAACCGATAGAATAATTCTGAAATTCTAAATTGAAACTGAACATATACATGTAGATCAATTGAAACGAATATTTTAAGATAGCTGAGCATTTCTGATCATTAAATTGGTGACTGTGTTAGCTATAAATAGAAAAGCAAACTATGTTGTCCTGAAATTCTGTTAGACAATATATTTCTGAATACTAGCATATAAAAAACATTTAGTCTTGTCTCGACAATTTTGTGAGACAAATAGTCTAGCTTGCTAGGTCAGTTTCAACTTAATCGTTAAACTCGCAACGACCTAATATCTTTTAATGCACAAAACTTCACTAAGGCATTTTAAGCCCCTAAGCTGATAAGTTTTGCGTTAATCTTAATCATACCTCTTGAAGGAGATTTTAAGTTAAAATAAAATTCCTATATAATATATTTATTGTCATACGACTTACTAGAGGCTCGAGCAGTTATTCCTATCAAATTATTAGACGAGCGTAATGCATGAAGCGATAAAGTTATTACAAACCAAACGACTACATGTTATTGTTAATGTAACACACACATGCATTAACGATCTACAGCAACATCTCGGTAACAACTGGTGATACTGTAAGCTAAAAATTATAGTTTAATACCTTGGAATTGTTGCTGATCTAAAGTAGGGCTTCAACAGAATTCAATATTGCTTGCTTTTGGCAATCCAAGATACTATATATATATACGTTCTCAAGGAACTGAATTACAACAGCCCACAATTGAGCGAAAGTTGTTTAATAGTTAAGAGAATTTGAATTAAAATTGCTTTAAAAATATACGTATATTGCTTGATCGATAAAAGTTAATTGCGTTATTTCACCTTCTTCAGTGCGAGGTAGGGAGTGAGTTCACAAGGAAAATTACAGCACATAATTCAGAGAAATTTTTTCAAAATTAAAAGAATTTGCATTTACATTTCTTTGGGAAATGATCAATTGTTTAATTGACCAAAGTTATTCAATTTTTTTGAATGAAAAGCCGTTCTTAAGCCTCAATTTACGAGTTAATTCCCTTCTTTTACTTCTTCTTCTTCTTCTTCTTCAAAGATGTAATTTTTTTCAGCAGTACAAGTTGCATCGTTTTGTAACGTTCGAATACGGGCGCGCATAACTTTGACAGAATATTTTCCATCAGATCTAGATGGATATAAAAATGCAGTTTCGATCTTTCACTGAACTGCCATAATATCAATGTGATTATGCTCGGTTTGAGCTCCGCTCCTCACTAGATTTAAACGTTGCTTCGTATGTAGTATAAATGACAAAATATATGTTTCAAAACGGCTATCAGTTTTGCCGTTAAAAAAATTTTTTCCTTAAATTAATTTTTTCCTTAAAAATATATATTCCACCGCTAGCAATAAGTGAGTAAAATTAGCCTTAACATGGACCCATGCATGCAAGGTGACTCGGTCAAGGCTAAATTATTCACATAATTGTTCTTTAAATTTTTTTCAATTCTTTTATAGTTTCTTGGATATCACAATTCTTAAGTAGCATTCCAAAAGGTTCGTTAAAGTATATATCGCTAGCTTGCAATATCTTCATAGTCTTAGTTTGAGAATGACGCTGTGTTAATTCCTTTGAAACGTCATGTTAACTTTTTATATATTATTAACAATTTTTAAACTTTTTATACTTTTATAGTTTTAATGCATTATATACTGTCGCAAGTTTTTATAACTAAAATTTTAAAAAAGCCATTGCTATATTCTATCATGATAATTTTTAACAATGAGATAAGCCTGATTTGTGCTCCAAACATGCAGTAATAAAAAAGACGTGAAGCAACAATTAAGGAGACAAGAAAGAAAACAAAGCGCAGATATGTCATCTTTTTATACACTCTTTTTTTATTTAGATCAAACCTCATTAGAACATACAGTAAGGCTCAAATCGCCCGAAAACTAAAAACAAATTAAGAACAACCTAAGGCTGAAATAAAAATATTAAGAAAAAAAATTATAAACAATGGTGAAACATTACTTAAATTATAAGAAAAACAGAGCATAGAAGAGCACATAACACGTTATATAGTAAAACCCCGGATAAAGGAACCTTAAAATTAAGAATCTGTCAGGTTAAAACTTTCCTATTAAAAGCACCCCTCGCATAAAAACCATTTCAGCCTGAAATTTCAAAGGATCTTGATTTTCAAAGTAATTTATAATATAAAGTACAATACTTTTTCTTATAAATAAAATACAATATTCTGTATTATTTCACCAAAATTATTATGAACTCAGCTCTATTTTGTACAATTTATAGGGTTTTAATGTTACTTTGCTCTCTACTATATTCCATATAACTAATATTGTGTGAAATTCATAATTTAATAGAAAAGGCCATAATCGCCAATACAAACTTTTTTTTTGTCAATCAAAATTAAGAACCTGATTAAGACAGCCTAATTTCATGTGACACCATTTAATTTACGTTTAAGAACCTGTTTAGACGGACTTGAAAAACTCTAGGTTCTTATACATTGGGTTTCACTGTAGTTGATTTTCAGCTATTAAATATACGGCAGTCATGAACGAAATAAGAATATTTTGAGCCTCGATTTGTTGAAAATTTATAGGAATATTGAGTCTGAGCAAAATTTGCTGGATTTTGTGTATGTAGCCAAAAAGTCTCCTCGTATTTTTTCAGATCATGTAGTGAAAGCCGAAATCAGTTCGACTATATAATTTTCATATGTACAGATCTAGATGAGGCAGACGTTGGATCACAACGACTTTGGATACGTTGTATCACAAAGACTTTGCCCATGGATGGTCCAATATCTTAAGAGTAACGTGTGTGCATACATGGCTTCCAAACGACTCGTAGAATTGATAGATCTGGGCAA
Source organism: Zoanthus solanderi (assembly GCA_024336925.2). NCBI lineage: Eukaryota > Metazoa > Cnidaria > Anthozoa > Zoantharia > Zoanthidae > Zoanthus > Zoanthus solanderi. The sequence continues at coordinate 1,273 of JANCMA020336190.1, read as the reverse complement.
TTATCTGAGAGCGACTCTGTCCAGCCTGCAGGCGAACTGAGTTGCCTTCCCTTTTATTTTTTATGTAGTGGAGTGGGAGGCAGCATGAAAAATGAATAACAAAACCTGTCCAAAAACCCAAATAGATGACTAAATAAAACTTACACAAGATAAGCTTAACTTTAAGACATTTCCTTTGCCGTCTTAGTGCGAAACTGCGAAATAAAATTGACCACTTTACGAAAAACATTGAAATTCTTCCTGTGTTTAGATTTGTGACTGCGTTCAACTTGCCATCGGTCTTCCGATTTTACCAAGACTGAAATTTAAAGAATAGACCGAAGTTGACGATAGATAAAAATTATTGCACGTAAGCAATCAGTTATATTTTACAAACGATAAAAGTCAGGTTGCGTCGAAAATTATTCATGGATATTAAGTCCGAGTATTGCCGCCGGTCCAAACGTGGCAATGACTTTATTTAAGAGTTGTGCTTCAGTTCAGAATAATATTTTCTTGTACATTTTATATTTTATATAAAATCTCAGAGCAGGTTTATACATTTGACAAAATTTGCAGCTGATTGTTCTTATCCTTCATTCAGACAAAAATTCCAAAGGTGACCTGATGAGACTCGACACACTTGCTTCAGCGCCCCTTGTTCATGAATGGGCAGAAGTGTTGTTAGCAATTAAGCAAAACCAACATTTTCTCTCCCATTCATGATCACAGTGCCAATTATCAGTTCTTCGTCTTAAGCCTTCTACACCCTTTTGCTCAGACACCCATAAATGGTTGAAGTATCGAACAAAATAGCCAAATCGGAGCATTTAATGGTCCCCTGGCATTTGCTAAAACAAAACACAAAAAAGGCGGGATTTGTCATGTTATTAACAGTCATCACCTGGGATGATGTCATGCCCTGCGGAACTCTCTTCATTTTGGTTCCAGTGCTATAATTACTTTTCAACCCCTTCCCCTCTAGTTTGGACCAAAAAAGATTTTCTTTTAATTTTTTTAATGTGTACCCCCGCCTTAAGTTACAAATCCCTTTTTTTTTATTTAATTCCAACTTTTGAAAATTTTATGCGTTATCTGAAAACAATTTTCTTTAGTTATTTTTTATATCCATCGATCGTGGCATGCATCAAACTAAATGGCAGAAAACTTATTTTATAAATTAGATTTCCCAAAAAGATTTTAATGCTGTTTTGGAATATTTTAAACTTAGAAAAATAAAAAGTTATATGTTAACATTTTGACTACTGAGTTTTGTATTTTTTTCTGAGATCGG
>JANCMA020336090.1:0-11740 GCA_024336925.2 Zoanthus solanderi | reverse complement strand
AACATTGAATGCATGTGAAAAAAATTGTGTTTTTGTAATTTTTTTCAATAACGGAAAGAAGTCAATGCCAACTACAAAACTGAGAAGTCGACAAAACATTTATTTGCCTCACAAAATATAAAAGCTATTAATTTTTGCTTTTTTGTGTCTATACAAGATTTATCTATAATGTTGTACCAAAAAATAATGAATACAAAACTTGCAGCCAGCATGATGTGGCTTAGTACATGGAAAAAATCAGTTGCCGGCCCTTCTGGAGAACCCTGAATAATCTTCAGAACCTGAGAAATTTATTGTAACGAGTATATGAATATCTTTTTCAGGTTACATTGATTTGTCTAAAAGAAGAGTATCACCAGAAGAGATTAAAAAATGTGAAGAAAAGTTTACAAAGGCAAAAACAGTATGTTGATTTTTTGTTTTGCTTTACAAATCCTAACTAACTGTTTTTTATGAATACTTCATTGGCAACAGCAGGGGTTTCATTAAGGACTGGGCACTGGGCAAATTGATTGGCTGTGAAGATGGCTTTGCTCAGCTGCTTTCAGCATTTCTGCAACTAAAGATATTTTTAAAAATTTTCAGGCTTTTCAAAAACTTTGCCCAGGTGCCAAATCTAAATGCCTCCTGTTTCAAACCTAAATGAAACCCCTGCAATTAAGTTGATCAGAGAGTAACACCTTTAAGATGTCACTAACTATTAAATGCTACAAAGGAATCAATATTTTGGTAAAAATGTTCATTATGGAATATGTAATTAATCAAAATTACAATATTTCACTAGATTTAAAAGTTGTAGTAAGAGTTAAAAATTAATCATTTGAAAAAATTCTTTCTTTCACAGGTTTACAGTATCTTAAGGCACTGTGCTGAAATTCTTGGTTTTGAAAGCGATGACCAGTTAGAGGAACTTTATGAAAAAACAGCATGGTACTTTGATGAGAAGTACAAGAAACCTGGAAGTTCATATGAAATCTTCAAACTAGCTGTAGGGTGTGTGCAGCTGTTTATTGTTAATATTCTGTAGTTATAGTCACTTGTTACAGGATAAGTACTTATAATGGTAATTTTATAACAAGAATAGTTGTAATAATTATTACTGCAGTAAGTCAACCACAACAAAGTTGAGATAATAAATAAATAAATTATGGAGATTATTTATCTAGTATGTATATGTTTAAAATGTTTTGATGAAGTGTGAAGGTTTTGAACGAAACGTTATCTAAAACAATTTTTTATGTCTGGCGATTCAAAACATTTTTTATTTGTAAATGAATTTATAATACTGATATTAAGCCTATAAAATTAAGTAAAATAATTAGTTACAAACAAATGCATTCAGTTGCACTGTGGTATTTGCAAGCCGATGCAAAAAGTCAGTTTTGATTGTATCAAGCATAATAATATACTAAGTAATAGTAATAATAACAATAATGATAATAATAATAATAATAATAATAATAATAATAATGATAAATAATCTTTATGGTTACTGATTTACTTCACCCTTATTGCAGTTAGACCCCTTAAAATAAAGTTGGTTATTTTTAATTATGAATTTGAAAAATTTTAAAATATGTATTGAACATTTTACTTCAACTATTCTCAAACTCCTCAGACAAATGATATTTTCTTCTAGCATTAAGTGAAATTATTTTTCTTTTAAACAAGAAAATAAAAATGATCAAGCTCATTTTATAAGTGCTAGTGGGACGTTTTACATAATTTTATTTAAATATTTTTGAATTAGACAAAATTACTGCTAGCTAATTGCTGTGTCTCTTGTTTATTTAAGAGATCCCTCAGTTTTAGATGAACTAAACTTAGATGAGAGAACAAAAACAACATTGTTGTCCAATATCAATCGCCGTCTCACTCCTCAAGCTGTAAAAATAAGGGCTGATGTTGAAGTAGCCTGCTATGGGTATGATGGGATCGATGCAGTAAAAAGAGCACTGACTGAGGGTTTAAAATGTTCCACAGAAGAAGTACCAGTCAAGGTATCATAATCACAACAACATTCATTTACACTTTCATTATTTTATGAAAATAACAAATAGCTAAGTCAAGGCAACCAGAAAATAACCATAGGGGCTGTTTCAGACAGATGGCCTTCACATGATTTCTGGAAGGAGAGAAGAAATAATGTAAAAACACCCTAAGGACAGACTTACAAAAGTAGTGCAGGTAGATTTCATCAAACTATAATATGTAGTCACACTGTAGTAGCTAAGTTGTCAAAAAAATATGATTTTTATTGTTGATTTACCAAGTAGGTGCTTTAAAAATTCTTAATCAATCCAGAGTTTGGATCCATTGAAAACAAAAATCAATTGTTTACATGTGTCTTCAAAATGCTTTAATTTGTCTCTCAAAGACATTTCATTATATTTGGAATGATTTAACCTAAAAAAGACACTTCATCATCATTTTCATTTACTGTCCCTACATTTCCCACTCCTGGGGTTGCACGTGATATGAGTTGCTTTCACTGTTTTCTATCCTCTGCCATATCTTCCGTGACGTTTAACTTCCTCATGTGTTCTTCCACAACTTTACTTCAGGTCTCCTTTGGCCTACCTACTGGCCTTCTACCTTCCAATTCCAGCTCCAATGCTATTCTCATATCTACATTTTACATTTTACATGACCATCCATCTCAACCTCATTTTCCTTAATCTTTGTTCAAGGTTCTCCACCCCACATCTTCTTCTGACCTCTTCATTAATACTCCTGTCCTGCTATCTTACTCTTGACATGTATCTCAAGAAGATAGTTAATTTTGATCCATAATTATTTGAAGGAGCAAAGGTAGTCAGAGTTGTTGGAGAGTAGGAGTACATCAAGAATCAGTGCTCTCCATTTTTTTTTTTTTTTTTTTTTGCAATCATGGTTGATGTACTCGCAAGAGAATGCTAGAGAAGGCTTGATGAAGGAAATTCTATAGGTAGATGATTTGGTTCTGGAACTGAGAGAGCAGTTTTTAAAATAGAAAGCAGTGCTTGAGAGCAAATGAATGAAGCCTTGAAAAGACAATAGTAATGTTGAGCAAGTCAGAGGGAGAAATAGCAAGGTCGAGTGAGGGTAGATTCATGTGGCATCTGGGGAGAGATAGCAAGGTCGAGTGAGGGTAGATTCATGTGGCATCTGGGGAGAGATAAAGGCTAATTTTGTGTTTAAAATGCAGGAATTAAGTTAATGGGAGATGTGTGAAGATGAAAAGTAACCCCCCTTTGGCAAGTTGTTTTGTCTGTGCACAGTGCAGGATAATAATAGGAGTACAGTAGTTGAGCCTATAGAAAAGTTGTGTAACTAAGTGGAAATGCTGAAAGGGTTTTGCCTTTTGCAAGACAGTTAGAATGCCAGCTGAGGATGTGAAATGGCAGTGATAGTAAGAGCAAAACTTGTTTTGGTGAAATTCAGAAAATGTGGAGAATTGTTACATGGAAGCAAGCTTTAGTTTATGATGAAAGGGTTTATTGGACTTGTTCAAAATCAGCTTTGCTGTATGTTATGAGACTAGTGATTCTGATGTGAATCTAAAGAGCTTTGATAGCAAAATTGATGGACAAAAATACTAAGGAACTGATGGACATGCTTTGATTGTAAGAAACAGTGAATAAGTTGACAAAGACAAATGGAATGTACCGGTACATACATGTTTTGGGGAAGGATGAGGATGATGTTTAAAGGGAAGCTGAACCCCAAATTTATTTTTTGATATGCTGGCCATGCATATATTTGAGATTCCAAATATATAGATTTTAGAGCGATCTACTAATCTGTATTTTAAAAAAAATACAAAAGGGCTAGTAAAACCCTCAGTAGGGTGCCATATTGCTCTTTTAACATGGGCTCACAACAGTTGCCTCTGACGTCACAAAGTTAAATTGAATGTTCATGCTGTGATTATCACTGGAAGTTTTAGTAAAATAGAGACATTTTTATTTTATAAAATTCACCAAGAGTTCCTCAAAAAGAATAGAAAGGTAGCATTTTGATGTTGTGACATCAACTCTAACTACCTAATTAGATCTCGGGCACAAGCATGGTGTCTCTCTTAGTCAAGATCTATAGCACATTTTGTTATTTATTTCTAAGGACACGCATCAAGGCATCAGTATAAAAAACACATTTCTGAAATCCCAAACAGATGTAGTGTAACATATCAAAATATAATTTTGGGGTTCAGCCATCCTTTGAGTTGGAGGGCAAGAGAAAGCACGCTATGGAAGAGGTAAGTAGAGGAGAAGACCACCCGTGTGGATGGGAACAGAACCAAATCAAAACTTGACTACTTCTACTAACAATTACAGTGAATATAATGATAATGAAATTATATATTTACTTTATCTATTTTAATTAAGTTTGTTGGTTTTATAATTCAGACTACAGTCCACTGTGGGAGCAGTCACTGCTTGTATTAAACCTCGCTTTAAATGTTACCTTCATGAAGTAATGTTTTAATGAGTGAGAGAGCTATTATTCCCTTTTGCTTGAAAGCAAGTGAAATATGCATTTGTAAAGTCTCCCATTTTGCACCACGGGCTACAAATTAAAGTTTAAGCTTACAACCTTAAACAAAATAGGTGTATAAAGTAGAGAATAAAATGTTTGTATTCACAATAACTTCAGACCTTCAATTGTAATATCATGGTACACTATACAAAGAATGGTTCTTTGGTTGGCCACCTGCTCATGCATGTTCTCACTGGACAAGAATTTAATCCAAACAAGATTCATACTAATATTTCATTATTTTTTGTTCAGATCAACTTAATAGCTGCACCATTATATGTAATAACAACAACCACCCTAGACAAGGATGATGGCTTGAAAGCTTTAATAGGTGCAGTTGCAAAGATCAGGGAAAGTATCAAGTCCAGTGGGGGAGAATTTAATGAAAAGACACCAGTAAGTTTGTTACTGTATACTGAATACATCAAGCCTTTTGGTTTTCACTGTTCGATGAGGTTATAACACTATGACAATTTTTAGGCAGCCCCCGATGGTATCAATTTCAGTACATTAAAAGGCTTATTTAGGCAACTCAAAGGTTTTCAGCTTTTTTAGTAACTGCAATCAAATTTAAAAAGTGAAACATAAAATATCAAGCTGCCCAAAATTAATGTTAACTCACTGTGGAAGTTATGCCCATATTACAGCTGCAGCAGGCCCTCTATTTGTCTATGAGCCATAGTAAAGTCACAATGCAGGGTTGGATTTTCCAAACATATGCACTCTCACCAAATCAGCTTTTGTGTTTGCAAACACACCCTCTATAATGTCCGGCTGACCGTGGTTAACATTTCATATGATTGTTTTTAGCCCAAAGTTGTGACTGAAAGTGATGAAATCGAGTTGGCAAAACAGATGGAGAGACTGGAGAAAGAAAACGAAGAAGTTGATGGTGATGCACCAGAAGATGAAGATCAGATGGGACCAGAGGAAATCTAAATTAGATATTTGACATTTATGGTTAACAGCTTAGTCTTTTACCTTAAACCATCAGAACTTTGGAAAACAAATATTAAGGGAAGAAATATTTGTTTGATTAAAAGTAAGCTCTTCTTCAGAAGGGTTCAATGGTAAAAAGCCTTAAATTTTAGAGTACATTCCTTGTGCAAAATTTAAGTCCACAATTTAAAATCCGAATTTTAGTCTTTAATCCAATCATAGATTGCAATCTCAGCAGTATGCCCGAGAGAGCAGAGACTTCATATTCCATCTAATCTTGGATTGTAATCTTAACAATCCGCCCTAGAGAGCAGAGTTTTCATATTGAATCCAATCGTGGATTGCAATCTCAACAATCTGCCCTAGACAGCAGAGTCTTCATATTGAATTCAGTCTGGGATTGCAATCTCAACAATGTGCGGTACAGAGCAGAGTCTTCATATTGCATCTAAGCTTGGATTGCAATCTCAACAATATGCAGTACAGAGCAGAGTCTTCATATTGAATTCAGTCTGGGATTGCAATCTCAACAATGTATTTTATGAATCACGTATTTTTAAGTCTACATTTCAAGTACAAACTAAGTTGTGTTATTTACATTTCTTTGCTTCCTCGAATTCTTAAAAATGTACTTCGTGTAAATTTGTAATCGAGGATACAAGTTGTTACCATGAACGATAGGAAGGTAGCTTTGTTCATAACAGACCATTCAGAACCAAGTCTCTTAATAGCATGGTAATCAGTAACGAAATTTGGCTAAAAAAGATAAAAATTATACAAAGAGGAATTAACAAAACATCTGTAAAATTGAAATGGGCTCGGACGAAAGCTGTATTAGTCGTTTTAAAAATCACTCTAATTAGAACTTACTCTACATCGGAAATAAAAGTCAGAAACTTTGAATGTACAAAAGGAGTAAGATGCTCCTTGACCCTGTAGACCCTGTCAATGGCAAATCCGGAAATTTGACACCTACCACAGCTCCCCCCCCCCTCCCATCTCTTCAATCACAGTGACCTTACTACCGACTACCAATTTAATACGATGAGATGCTTAGTAAGAAAAAGTTTTAGTTTGCGCCGACCGTGTGTGAAAGCTTTAGCAATGTAAAAATTATTTTACCATGCTAATAAAGCAATACTACTACTACTCGACCATTTATACAGTGGTTACTCTCTTTTGTTGGTAGTTTTTTTTTACGATACACATGTAGTGGAAGGTTACTAACTACATGCTTGGTGCTGCTTCGTCGGACAGCTCCTCCATTTTTTTGAGACCCATTCTTTTATGGCTTGCTGATTCTCAGGAGTCGTCATGGGTGACAAGCGGTGCGTTGTTTAGGTGCAACAGCGCCTTATAGGCCATGACGTTTCTTTCGTTTCATTCACTGTGGAATGAATGTAGTTGGCCACATTTTTTAAAACCATCTCATGTGCCTCGCCAAAGTTGTCTGGGTGGGGCGACTCCAGGTGTAACCCAAGCTCACAATGACTAATCTATTTATTATAGTAATTTAATATAGAAATAGAGAAAATATATGGGGGTTTGAACGTACGATATTTTTTGTTTAAATCCAAATAAAGATTAACCCTATGGCGACGGCAGTAGTAAAAATAGTTCCCAAGGAACGATAACTTTCCAATTATGCCACGATCTTAAATCAAGAGGCAGGACTTCAACGAGACAATGATTGTCTCCGTTCATAATTACCTGAAATTTCTACATCCCATACAGCAGCAACAACTAACAAGATTTGGGAGGAATTTTATGTCCTCTGTAGGAAAACTAGAAATGCCCGATCTCAACGTAAGGAACATAGGCAAAAACAAGCTGTTTTTTGTGCGTTTTTTGCATAACTGAAATGTTTCGGAAACAAAAAGTCTACAATAATGTTTAATGTGAATACTTTGTGCTGATTAGCAACGAATCTTCTGTCACCAGCAGTTGGCCGTCCAACAGCAGTTTAAATAAAAATGGAATTAACCAGTTTTGTGCATCAGTAGTTGCCTTGTTTGGGCCCGATAAAAATTCTGGGTAATTCAACCAGTTTGGCTGCATGGAGTTCTCCATCTTTAATTAATAGTTTTTTACAAGTGTCGACCCACACCTATTGACAAATTTCTGTATTTTAAATCTCTGGATTTTTTAGAAGTCAAAACTTGCCTAAAATGTTTCAGTAGGTGCGAGATACCATCCATAGAGCGGCAGAGAAAAAATCTCATTATTGGCCCGCCATTTTGCGCTACATGATATCATTTACTGATTTAGCGGTTCAATCTTCTGGTTTCTTTTAGAAGACTGCCCCAACTCATCATTCTAACTTTATGATACCAGCATGGGTGCTCCTGCAGTTGAAAATGGATCGAAAAGCACGAAGCTGTAGTTCATTGACAAAGCTTTTCCCTCCGAGACATCAAAACGCTGCTCACAAGCATAATTCACATAACACCAACAAGGAAGCCGAAAACACAGAATTTCAAATATATTTCAAGTAATAAAATCTTTGAAATTGATTATCTTACCCTGTGACTTGCAATGCGATCAGTATGCCTTTCAATTTCAAGTCGTGCGAATATCAATATTTGGTAAACCTTTCAATTCCAATTTCTTACTTGTGGCTAAAAAACGATTTTAAGACTGGTTTGCCACAGGCAACCAACTAACAACGAAAAGAAACAAAGCCACAAAGTTCTGCTGAGACGTCAGTGCCCAGTTGTTCAAAAGGCGATTAGTGCTAACTTTTTATCCCATGGTCTTGATTTGAACCTTAGAGATGGAATTGAGCTCTAAATTTGAGATTAACAAGTTTTTCCTAGGAAAACCTGAACAGTATTTTATAAGAACTTTAATCTTTTCTTTGGAGAAGTAATTACTGCTGTAATTTCTGCGAAACCTAAGGTTAAATTTAACAAACCTTCGAACAACCCAGCCTTGACGATACAAATGACGGGTCACAGTCGTCAAATGACAAGACGGGTACTTTTAAAATGTGTTGTTTATTGCACAGGACTGACTAACGGAATGATTGCATGGGTTTTAAACAAAGACCTTATGGCACCTCCCATAAAGGGGCTTTTCAGTGTGTCATGTTAAAATCTCATTTCCCTTTTTTGGTTTGGAGACAAATTGAGCACGCATCACGCATCGTTTCACGACAAACAAATTGAGCACATATCATGCTAGCAGTAAAATTCATGAATGTTTTCAAAAATCACGCTGCGCTTTTAGCCAATCATGCCAAAGGCAGCCCAAACTAAATTTGTATAAGAGTTTTAAAATTACTTTAAGAAACTGTATGGAAAAATATATTTTTTAAGCAAATCGTAAAATTATTCTATAAATATCAGAAATAAAGTTACTTCGCAAGTATATTTTTAACTGTTTGTGTCAGTGAATTTCTAGCATTTAGCGACATTTTACAAAGCGTTTCGGGATGGGTTCCTGGCCCGAAACCCACCAACAAACATACATTCCAGATAAGAAAACTATATTTCTGCGAAACATTCTTTTTCATTATTTTTAACGTAACATTTAATGCATGCGTTTCGCAAAATTTTGGGAAAACTGTTTTAAAAACAACGATATATTTTCGTCAGAAACTGAGCACTGCCTTACTACAGTTTATCTCTTTTTCCTTCAATGTTGGATGTTTCGGCTTTTACGAAGATGCAGAATTGAAACTAACATTATATTTCGGCTCTTAACCTTCTCCCAGAAATTGACTTAAAACCCTAACCTCTTATGAAGATCAAGTTAAACCTTCTTCCAGAAATTGACAACTTAAAACCCTAACCTCTCATGAATATCAAATTAACCTTCGAAAGTAACTTGACTAAAACCTTAGCGACCCTACATGTCAACCTAAACCAAAGGTTACTTTAAACCAACAGATGGGAAGGTGCACAGTATTTCCTTCAGGAAAATGAAAAACTTTTTGACCCACAATAATAATAAGAAGAAGAAGAAGAAGAAGAAGAAGAAGAAGAAGAAGAAGAAGAAGAAGAATGATGATAATGATAATGATAATAATAATAATAATGATGATGATGATAATGATAATAATAATAATAATAATAATGATGATGATGATAATCATGATAATAAGAATAAGAATAAGAATAATGATGATGATGATAATGATAATGATAATAATAATAATAATAATGAAAAGTGAAAAGAAGAAAAATGAAGAAGTGAGAAGAAGAAAAAAAGAAGGAGTAGTGAGAAGTGGGTAAAGAGGTCTAGGAAAACAATTAAGAATGCTAATGAAGTTTTACTGGAAGGTGTGAAAGCGGCTGATGTAATAGAGTATGAGACCTGTAGTAACAAGGTTGATTTTAAACAGGCATGGGAGAATGGGAGAATGGGAGAATAAGGAAATGGCACAAAAAAATGTATGGGCAATTTGTGCGTGGGATCCTGGAAACAACTGATAGTAATGAAACATGGTAGTGGATAAGAACGTCAGATCTAAAGATACAGACAGAGGATTTAAATTTGTGCAGCACAATAACAGGCTGTTAGGGCCAATTGGGTCAAACATAATATTGATAAGACAGCACCTTCCCCCTTGTGTAGTTTGTTTGGCAACCAGATGGAAACAGTTAACCATATTGTAAGTGGATGTGAGAAACTGGCGCAGAGAGAGTATAAATGTCGGTTTGACAATGTGGCTAAGATGGTGCACTGGAGGTTGTGTGAGAAATACGGCTTAGAGAATGGTATGAACATGAGCCTGAAATCTGTTGTAGAGAATGATGGGGTGAAGTTGTTATGGAACGTAAACATCCAGTGTAATCACATCATAGAAGTTAGAAGGCCTGACATAGTGGTAATAAATAAGCAAGAGAAGAGTTGTTTAATCATTGACATTGCTATACCGGGGGATGTTCAAGTTCAGGAGAAGGAAGTTGAGATGATTGAGAAGTATCAAGAACTTAAGAGAGAAATCAAACGCCTATAGAAACTAGGATAAGCCAAAATCCTGAGAAAGATGTCGGATATTTGAAGGAGAAAAAAATCCCCTTGGGTCCCTTGGTCTTAGGTTGGGAAGTAAAACGGTACAAGATTAGCTTGTGAAATATCATAATAATAATATTTAATAATAATAATAATAATAATAATAATAATAATAATAATACGCCTTCTAGTCTCGATTTACGCCTTCTAGTCTCTAAAACCAACCACAATCTATTTATATCTTTTCTCAACTGTTTAATTTTCCCTTTAATCCTTCGCTTCCACCATGGCTCCCTTGGACTACTACTCGATCTTTTAAATCCCAACCTTAAAGCCACTACATTGGCTGCCACTATCAACACTCGGTTAGTCTCTGTTATGGATCTTGTCTGTATAAAACCAACCACAACATTTACTTCTCTGACAGCTTTCTTCAGTCTTGACCTGTCGACACTTTTAAGGTTTAGTGGTTTGTTGTCCTCACTGCTATCCAGCTCATCCAAAATCATTCTTAAGATCGTAATCTTATCATCGCTACACCCCTGTTCTTGCATTTCCCCTGCAATTGCATCAAATTGATATCCATCTTCATAACCATAAGAATCATTCTTGGGGTTATTATCCTCTACACCCGTATTCCGTTATTATTATTATTATTATTATTATTATTATTATTATTATTATTATTAAGATGAACATACTGCATGTTTAGGAAAGTGAAGATAATTTATTCAAGATCTTCAACTCAATTAGCTTTAGTAATTTCACGTTGTTAGTTTAAAAGCAAAGACAAAATATTGTAGTGTTTTTATTTGTGTGTACCATTTGTACCATAAAAGCCGTAGTATCATGTCGTGGCTCCTGTATCGAGATATGTAGAATGACATATTGTATCATTACGGACCTAATGTCGTATCTCAGCTCTCGTATGTAATAATAATAGAAACTTTATTTAAGAATAACTTTACAAACAACAATTGTAAATCTCACTAGTAAAAGGTAATTTACAAATGGCTACTCGGATCACAAACATACATTCAGTTACTAAACAATCTCAGTCTATTAAACATGCTCAGAAACAGAATTACTCACAAAAACGTCTTAAATTATCATTATAGATGGATTGGACCATTCTTATTTCTACAGCAAAAGATATAAGTTGATCTTATTGCGATATTCATTATTCTACAAACACAATACTTTTTTTGAAGCTCACTGACTTGCAAATCATCCAGCATTTTAAAGAAAGAAGAACAATGTTATAAAAATATACCAAGAGAGCTTATGGAGAGATTAATGAACTCAACGTTTTTAAAACTGTTGC
>JANCMA020335990.1:0-11741 GCA_024336925.2 Zoanthus solanderi | reverse complement strand
TTCATTCATTCATTCATTCATTCATTCATTCATTCATTCATTCATTCATTCATTCATTCATTCATTCATTCATTCATCCATTCATTCACTTACATCCCCCCTGGTATTTTGTTTAGTTTTGGCTTCCTGTACGGGATATCTTTAATCATATTTTTAATCTTGAATTTGCTTCTATTTCTAGTAATTTTCTAACAAAAAAACAATGATTAACATATATGTTCATATTTCCAAAACTTCTCCGAAATAGACAGAAATACTTCAGCAATTATACCATTACCCCCATCCCTAACCACCCTGTGATTTTGCCCCGATTCACTTGAAGTATTAATTACACAGACGTCCCTTTATATAATTGGGGTTTTTGATGAGAGTTATAGTAGAGACTACGTACCCCATAAACAGTGATGATTATTAATTTATAGTCAAGGGCATCAGGAAAAGTGCTGATGACTAGTTCGTTGGCATGATTGTCCCTCAAGAGATTCAATGCGTTTTCCCATGAGTTTGGCAATAACTGCTCTTCTATGTCAACGCCGGCACACAAAAATTTCAGTTTGTCCTCACCGCCAGCCTAAGTTACGTAATCAAGAGAAAGCAGTTTTAGCCAACAATATAGTTAACGTTAGCCTGAATCTAAACTATAACTAATAGTACTAATGAGCAAAGGTTGCTACTAAACATTCACTAAGTTAAGGACATCAGATTTATAAACAGTTATATTTCGCACATGTGAAATACGACGTATGAACCTGGCCTTAGATTTAGAGATACAAGCCCAATTGACAAAATAACATTGGAAAAACTCATGGATAACTATCTGTCGTCGTGACTTGCTGGCGGATAAGTTACAATCAAGTTTTTAATGAAATTTGTTTGATACGCTATGTTTGGTTTAACCTCAGAGTTTGGCTACCACTTAGCGTACAAGTTTAAAGCCCGACATGTATTTAGAAATCAATTGCTGACATTGAGAGGATAAATACTTACGTTATATCTGTGATTACGAAGGAAATCGAACAACGTGTCTTGGACAATGCTGGCACTAAGTCCAATAGGATAGCCAGCAGCGGCATAGAAGCATTTTCCATCACCTCTCGGGTCGAAGTCGATCTCAAACCCCTCGTCCGCAATGCGTTTCACGAGCAAATTCCAATCGCCATGTTCCATGATTATGCAACTTCAAAAAAAAAATTAACGAAACATTATAAATTTATAAATCAAAATAATCATTATGTGATGCCAGGACAGTTAGCAATTAGATATTTTTAAGAGGTAATATTAGCTCGAGCCGGTTTCAATGAAAAGCTCATCCTATTTATGCCTAATACTAATACATCAAAAAATACTCCATCGGCTTGGAATAGGCGCGCGTGGAAAATATATTCTTTACGTCCCGATTAAGAAAATTTATGACTCTATTTTGGTTTTGTTTAGTTTTGCTCACTGCGGCACTGATTCACGGCACTATGCAATACTATTCCTTGCGAATTCTAAAAATTGTACCACACATTGTATGGCTAGACTTTATCATTACATTACATTTGATAATTAAAAGAGGTTAACTTACCTTTGGAACAAGAAGACTTTAAACTGTTGTGAAGAACGAGTAATTTTCACTGACTTAGCGAGTGAGTAACACTTCGTCTCAGGGTTGTGAATCAAGAGAGAGTCATTGCGCGAGGCCGAAGGTGTTAAAACGGAAATCCCCAAAGTTAAAGTTAAACCCATGCGGACAGGCCACACTACACTTTCTTTTTGTAATTGCTGTCGTTTCTGGCCCATGTTCATGTAATATCCGTAGCAGCCAGTTTTAGTGTCGGGCGTCTTAAAACATGCCCCGCAAAGGACTGAGTTACCCTGAGAGCAGAGTGTCGGTAAAGCGAAGCTTAAGATATCATCTCTGATAATGAGCGTCATATGTAATGTTATTACTAGTAGTAGCTGCCGCTAAGTGCCAACGAGCACTGAAATATAAGTTTCCAAGTTAAAAGCGTAGAACCCTCAAAATATCGAAATATCGAGATTGTGAACCTTTTTTTTATTTAATTTTCTTTTCTTTTTTTTTTTACTTATAAATCATTTTCTTATCTGTTGTAATAAAATTCAATAATCAAAAAGTTGGAAAAAATTGCTGGTTTACACATTGGATTCTATGATACGTTAAATAACAAGTTGCTACCGTATGTTCGAATGTGCTTCCGTGGCAGAGCTTTTGATCTACGTGTAAACAGACCTAGTTCGATTCCTATTATGACGTGTTTTTTTTTTTAATATTTTTTTTCCCCTTTTTTCTTTTTTATATGGAATAAAATTTTAGGGCAATTCAAATTTGACGTCGCGAGTTTGTGAAGACACACACATTTCTTTCTCGTGAAAGACGAGTCGCGTTCTTGGCATTACATCATTGCATTGTTACACTTTCTTTTGTTACGGTTACGCTCTGATCGAGATTTTTTCTGGCTACAACCTCGTACGTACGGCTCTATGATCTGCCGCCTCGCGATATGCCATATTATTGAAGTGGCTTGCCCTGGTGATGGCAGAATAGCCTTGAAAGAGGAAGAAAATATCAACAAATACCAAGCCCTTCTGGGCACATGCATAAAGTATGCATTACTCCAGTTGTTAATAGCGCATTGGGAAGTTATACCGAGAGATTGGAGAAATTTTTGGATGGGATCCACATCGGTCTAAGGACAGACATCATGCAGAAGACAGCATTATTTGGATCTGCAAGAATCTTACGTAAGGTTTTGGAACGCTAAGACAGTTTGTTAATGCCAGCCTCCTCTTACAAAAACATAATAATAATAATAATTATAATAATGATAATTATTATATTAATAATAATAATATTAAAAACATTTGAACTGTTTTTTCCTTACCCTGCAGTCGCGATTATCTGTTGGGATTAGTTTGCCATTAGAACCGTGTAGAATTAATTCTTCGTCGTGTGTTTTATGTGGACATTCGTGCTTGAACGTTTGCTGGCCTTCTCCGCTTAGAACTTGAAGTAATTTGAACTGCGTTGTTGATGCATGATACAAAAGCTGCAAGGTACAAAATTTCTCGTTTTCATCACTTCATCGCTTGAAAATGGCGAATTTAAGGAGGAGTTTTACAAGTAGTTAAGTTTTACACCGTAGTGAAAAAGAATTTTTTTAAAACTGAAGTTTCGGACTGTAGCCCTTCGTCTGAGTAAATGCTTGAGTTTTAAATAAAGAGGTGTTTATATAGCGATGCAAAGCAAGATAACGCAATAAGATAGGTATCTAAAAAACAAAAGGAAATAAAACGATAGAGATGTGTGAGAAAAAAATTGTCCGAACGTCAGTTTTTTAAAATTCATTTTCACAATAAAACTGTTTCCGTAGAAACACCGACGCAGTATTCCACTTACGGAATTTAAGGAGGGTTTATATTCGTCATTTTTGTCAAACTTTGAGACTCTTTGACTCGTATCGCAGTGATTATTGGCTCATATCTCAGTGATTATTGGCTCATATCTCAGGGATTATTTGGCTCATATCTCAGTGATTATTGGCTCATATCGCATTTGATTATTTGGTTAATATCTCAGTAATTATTTGGCTCATATCGCAGTGATTATTGGCTCATATCGCTTTTGATTATTTGGTTCATATCTCAGTGATTATTTGGTTAATATCGCAGTGATTATTGGCTCATATCTCAGTGATTATTTGGTTAATATAGCAGTGATTATTTGGCTCATATCTAAATGATTATTTGGCTCATATCTCAGTGATTATTTGGCTAATATCTCAGTGATTATTGGTTCATATCTCAGTGATTATTTGGTTAATATCTCAGTGATTATTGGTTCATATATCAGTGATTATTGGCTCATATCGCGGTAATTATTGGCTTATATCGCATTTGATTATTTGGTTCATATCTCAGTGATTATTTGGTTCATATCGCAGTGATTATTGGCTCATATCTCAGTGATTATTTGCCTCATATCGCAGTGATTATTGGCTCATATCTCAGTGATTATTTGGCTCATATCGCAGAGATTATTGGCTTATATCGCATTTGTTTATTTGGTTAATATCTCAGTGATTATTTGGCTCATATCTCAGTGATTATTGGCTCATATCTCAGTGATTATTGGCTCATATTGCATTTGATTATTTGGTTAATATCTCAGTGATTTTATTTGGCTCATATCGCAGTGATTATTGGCTCATATCGCATTTGATTACTTGGTTAATATCTCAGTGATATTTGGCTCATATCTCAGTGATTATTTGGCTCATATCTCAGTGATTATTTGGTTTATATCTCAGTGATTATTTGGTTTATATCTCAGTGATTATTTGGTTAATATCTCAGTGATTATTTGGTTAATATCTCAGTGAATATTGGTTCATATCTCAGTGATTATTGGCTCATATCGCGGTGATTATTGGCTCATCTCGCAATGATTATTGACTCATATCGCGGTGATTATTTTGCTCATCGAAACGTCGCGGTCTTTTTTTAACAAGAATCGTGAGACAATCAGAGAAATATATTTAATTATTTAATTGTTTAATAAATATATAATAACAGTTTAAAGAGTATGTTAAAGGAATGAACACAAACCTTATTGTTGTCATTCCTCTCGGTCGACCATTTTCCCTGAAAATACAAACAACACTTATTATTAAAGTTGTAAGTTAAAATTAATAGAAAAAGTTACTTAGAGTTTACTATTGATTTTAAATACAAATAAAAAAAATTGTTTCATACGTTGCTAGTAAAATGAAAACATTTGCTGTCTATATGCAATTTTTTTGGTGACGCCAGTCTTTACAATCTGCCCTGCAGTTACTAGAAAGACATCGGTGTTTAAAAATTCTCAAAAAATAAAAAGATGACTATACATTCTTTTAATTGAAATCTGAACAGACATAAGCAATATATGCTGCTGAAACAAGATAGCAAAACGGTTACTTTTCACCAGCAGGATAGCTTCAAATGAAGAGAGAAATTTTTAAGTTGGCGGTACCAACGTGGCTGCAATTACTTGGTATAGGAACACACGTACACTACACTTAGGCTTCTTTTTACTAAATTCTTAACGAGCCAAGTGGCCCATGGAGCCGGCGCTTATCTCCGGTTTCTGTAGTGTTAAGCAGATGAGAATCTTTGACTCCCCTAGACGGAACACTAATCCATCGCAGGTTATCTCCCAGCAGACATTGGTACTCATTTACCTACCCATGATGGATGGAAAGCAGAGTTAGCTTAAGCGGAAAAGAAGGTTGCGCAAATATTCAAATCTGGGCAAAACGGGGATCAAACTTGTGACCTTGTGGTCGGAAGGCAGAGATCTTACCATATGCGCTAACCATGCCCATCCAGGGCTTCTTTTTAGCTTGTTCTTAACTGTCGTCCAAAGCTCAGAACGCGGAGTGTTAAAAAAAAAACTTAGATCTTATAAAAGCATGTATTACTCAGGTATAGATATCTCATCTCTTATCTTACCGAGGATTTAAGTGGCGAAATACAAGTCTCTCCACCTGCGGTGAAATTACAGAAAGCTTGGAAGGCATCCGAGGTTGGTCCTTCGTTAGGATCTAACCAGTAGTTTCCTGCAACGTAAACGATAAAAAATTGGCAACATGAGTTAACGGGATGACAACTACAAGGAGTAAGTTAGCAGCAAAAAGTGAGCCGTAAAAAGAACAGGAAGAGTTCACATTGCAAATTCAGTGCAAAAATGTTTAATTCCAAACAACGAAGATAATCTTTATTTAGCACGTGTTTAATATGTTTAAATTGTTTTGTTTAGGAAGAATAGTAAAAATATAATTTTGTTTAAAATAACTTTTCAAAGAACACAATGCTCAAAAAGAAGTATTTGGGAGAATATTTTACAAAGCCTGCAAAATTTAGGAGTTAAAAAATAAAAAGTTGAAGTAAAATTGCGCTGGCGTCATATGTTGGGGCTCAGAATAATACGGACACCTCTCTAATACGCTCGCTTTGCTCTGTTCTCCTTACTCATTGGAGAGGTTCTACTAAGACCCCGGCCAAACCAATAAACGAATACTTTTTTATGCGTTCGATTCCCGTCCACACTAATACGATCGTAAACGAAGGAATTTGACACCAAAAACGAAAGTTTTCGAAAACGCTCTCCAGGGTCAAGGTTTGAAAAACGGATGTGTAGCGTTTTAGTATGAACGATGAAAACGAAGATTTTGGGAAACGCGTACGTCATACTCTCTCCCCTTGCGTGGGAAAGTCAAAACAAACAATCCTGAATGGCGGACAACTTTGTGTTTATGATGTTCAGTCTGATTTCAACTTTGATTGCTTGCTTTCGATAAAATGAAAACGGAGGCTTTTGAAAACGCATTAGTGTGAGACAGAAGCTAAAAATGATTTCTTTAAATCATGTAAGTAAAAAGAGATGGAGTTATTGACTTGCTTACCATCCGGTAGATGAATTTTGCTCACTTTCATTAGTTCTTTGCATGTACGAGCAGGACTGTCACGTGTCCCTAAAGGCTTCAGAACCTTGTCAAAGGCAGCCTTGGCATCTATGATGGCGTCAATGATGACGTAGTTAAACCCTACAGCCTGAGAAGATACATTTGATGGCGTTATTGATGACGTAGTTAAAGCCTACAGCCTAAGGAGATACATTTATAGCTTCAATGATGACGTTATTAAGCCCTACAGCCTGAGGAGATAAATTTTATGGAGTCAATGATGACGTAGTTAAGCCCTAAAGCCTGACGAGATACATTTGAAAGGTTGATAAAATTAAAAGTATCAAATGAAAATTGATAAAAGTGGCGTTTTTTGGAAATTAACAAAGAAAAAGAAGAAACAAGACAAAAGAAAAACGTTTTGTGGTGATTAAGAAAAGTAATTAAAAAATACATCTACAAGGGCCTGTATAATGGGGAATTTGTCAGTTTTTAGCAGTGTCTCCCCCCTTAAGTTAGAACCCCAAACCATTAGTCCTTTTACAAAGCATGGTAAATTTATCATTGGGATCGATTGAAACGAATCAGATGGGGAAAATATATAATGAATAGGTGCCTAGGAAAACATTTGAAAGATTTTCTTTTATTAAAAACGAATGAAAAAAACAAAACCTGAAGTCTGGACAGACAAATACTTTCTGATGGACCATTGTTTATACGAGAATCAGAATGAATTTCTCCCTTTATCGGGGCGTTTTTCGTCCTTAAGTACAAAGAGACGAAAGTTCACCTTCAAAGTATGCCAATGTGGCCTTAGTGCACAAATAAGTGGTTTTAAGTTCGCTAACTTGTACGCATGTGCTATCTTAACTTGATCATTTCAGCCACATCCCACAAGCGTAACGCTTTCATTTTACTTAAGTTCAAATCATTTGATCAAACCGTCAGACGACAATAATATAAATATGGCTAAAGCTTGTTGTTACATAATGCTGTCCAAGAACAGCGGTTGTCTACCTCTTTTTCGATGTCACCGATGGATCGCTTTTTTCTTTTATCGCTCCCTCCACTATGCTACGGAATGGAAAAATAAACCACAAACTTTCAATCAAACGGGCGAATTGGAAAGAGTACAAAAGTTTTATGATTATTGCTACTACTTTTCAATTAGGCGTGAAGCAGTTTTCTGATAGAGAAAATATAGTAACAATATTTTACTTGAGAAATGCAGTGTTAATTTGCAAAGTAAGTATTTTTTGTTATCAAACAAATAAACTCTAACCAATAATACTTACTAGCCGCTTCATAATCAGAAGTTTCCCGATGACTTTTTCTGCACCAGTTCGAGATGCAAAGACATCGGCCTAATATATATTTTTGGGGCTACGGATCGTGACTTCGTACCCAGGTTACATTCTCTTCAACTCTTCTCTAACTGCTACGTCAAAAGGATACGTATTGGAAATAAGGACGAATCAAAGCAGTACTTCAACCTTACTTCAACCAATGGGAGGGCTCCCACTGATAGCAAGTTAACTATGTTGACCTGAAGGGACTACCCTGAGGTCTTACATATTTGCGTTCGACGAAGGAGAACGCATCCTAATCTTGCCGTTGCTCGCGGGCTCAGGCTTGATGTTATCCTGCTTTGAGAATTTTTCGTACGGGCGACAGTCTTAAAATGCCTGGACTTCATGCGACCGTGGTGTCTTGTTGATTAATATCGATCAGCTTCGTTTTTCTACGTCGTCGGTGTGGTTGTTTTTTGGAGGTGAGTGAAAGTTTGTTGATTTGTTTTAAAAACTATTGCACAGAAATATGAGTGGAGTTATTTACATCGAACGCACTCCCCTAATTTCCAATTATTACTAGTTTATAAATTAGTAATTAGTAAATTGCTATTTATTTATTTATTTATTTAATATTAATTAATTAAATTGAAAATATTTAGCTAACTGTCTAGTCTAGCCTCTGGCTATTACAGTTTGCTAAGTACCAAAATTTCTGTATATTTTTTCTTTATAATTGTAAATTATAAATTGTAAAAATTTGGTACTGAAATAGATATATTGTATTGTATTATTGTATTGTATAAAGACTAGCAAAGTCTTCAAAATGAGCTTGTCTGACATTACATAATTTGGAATACCATATCTCGCAAAATGTGACTTTAACTTCGTAATAACTTCTGAAGCTGTTTTTGTTTAAAGACGGTCAACTTCAATGAAACTTTAATAGTAATCCACTATAATGAAGTAATGTTTATCATCAAGTTGAAACATATCAACTGCTACTTTCTCCCAAGTGCAGGAGGTTATCTCGTGGCAAATCAATGGTCCTTTGCATTGGTCTACTGGATAGCTGTTGCACACGTCACAATTCAATATGTACTCTTCAACATCTCTGCTCACGTTTGGCCAATACATCACTTCTTGCATTCTCCGCAGACATCCTTGAATTCCAATATGATTGGCATTGGTCTTCTCAAGCATGCCATTTCTGATTATGGCTGAAATTACTAGCCGTTTGCCTTTAAAAACTATGCCATTTTGCAAAGTTAGTTCATCTCTGAAGCTGAAATACTCTCGAATACTGACTGGAATATCCTCCTTACTTTCAGGCCATTCACTTCTAATGATGGGCTTCAAATCTTTCAACGTGTTATCTGACTCTAGCTGACTGGATTCTTATCTGTATTTGTTCTGTGGCTAGGAGACAGTGAATCATATTAATGCTTTCTACTTCTTTCTCTACCTTAGTTCTGATGTCCTCTACACAGAAGATTATCTCTTCTACTTCTGCACTAACTCTCTGACTCTTTCGAAATGCACGACTTAAGCATCAACTAAAACAAACTCTGAACCCGCTCTTGTAAGCTACAGTCAAATGAAATTTCTGGAGTCTCGTTAGTATACGTTAAAATCGTTTATGAAGTATGGAGTGGAGGGCTTCCTATAAAGAACCAGAGTTAGAGGAATTCCTACCAAGAACGGAGTAGAAGACATCTTGTGAAAAATCTGAATAGAGGACTTCCTATGAAGAACAAAGTAGTGGACTCACTGTGAAGAACAGAGTAGTGAACAAGTTATGAAGAACGGAGTGGAAGAATTTCTGTGAGTAGAGGACTAGCAAGTTGCTAATGATTCACGTGGACAACAGCACAGATTTTGGATGAAGGTCGATTTCATGTCGGGAGAACTCCTGGAGGGCCTGCAGAAAACCTCACAGATTAGTTTTAACAAATCTCAGCCCGTTGAGGTGGTAAAATCGTTGACTCCCCAAAAAAATGAATACTCTTGGCTTACATAAATGAGTACTCGTTTTATACTAGAAGTAACCAGGGATTAAAAGAGCGTTGGAGGATCTTGCATGGTTAGCCACTTAATTTAGCCACTTGTTTAGCATATGCCGTTATGGCGGATGGCCACGTTCTTTAAGCCTCCGTCAAAAAAAAGGCGCTATGGCGATAACAATCGAACAGGTTAAGGATTTAATCAAACAAGAGATTGCTCCTATCAATCTCAAACTAAAAGATCTAACTCAGAAGTATGAAGAATTGAGTAAATCGGTTAAATTTTTCTCGAATATGTATGACGACCTCCTAAAACAATCACGGACCACTAACGCCAAAGTTGATCGACACGGCACAGACATATCAGATGAAGCAAGACGTCAATCTGATTGATAAACGAGCGTGTGATGCACTAGATGAAATTGATGACCTTGCTCAGTACGTCAGAAGAGATTGCCTTGAAATATCTGGCATTAAACCATCAGAGAACTGCAAAGCCGAAGACATAGTCAAGTCCGTGGGAGAAGCTATGGGAATACGTTTAAATGAAAGCGATATCTCCATAGCTCATCCTCTACCAACTCTCAAGAAAGACTCCCCAAAGATCATTGTTAAATTCACACAAAGAAAGCGAAGAAATCAATTTTATATCAATAGGAAGAAATTGGCAAAAGTCAAAGCTAAAGATCTTTCGCATCTGAACTTCGTCACATCAAGTGGGTCCGCAGCAAAGATCTTCATTTCAGAATCCTTGACGCCCAAAAGAAAAAAGCTTTTCGGAGAGATCAACCAAGCTAAGAAGCGACTAAAATGGCGATTTATTTGGTCTTTCAACGGGAAAATTTTTCTGAAGAAAAAGGAAGACTTCTAAAATCTTTTCATTTGACAGAGAAAAAGATTTGGTCAAGTTCAAGAGCGAATACCATAGTAAGGCTCATATTTTAATTACATTGTTAATCTCAATCTTTAATCACATTATGCCATGTAAGTTATATACTTGAAGTACCCGTTAATTAAGGAAAATGAGTAGATTAACCCCATTACCAAATTCTCCTCTTTCGAAGCTTCCTTTCTTTGACTTAGACAACCAGGAGTTTCTTAGAACTACGGAAAGTTGGGTTCATTCATCTTATGATTGTATACTTGAATCTAAAGATCTATTCCATGATATCGTTATAAGCCCTGGTGATGAAGAAAACTTCCAAGGGCAACTATCAGATAATTCTATATCTAACTCTAAGTATTATTCAATCAAGCAATCCGGCAATCTCTTCCATAAGGCTAAGCAAAATCATGGATTTTCATTAATTCATTTTAACATGCGAAGTCTTTCCAAAAATCTAACTTTATTAGAAGATTTTCTTGTTTCTCTTAAATCATTACCGGAAGTTATTGCAATTTCAGAAACAAAATTAAAAGAGCAGAGCATTAATAATATTAGCATTTCAGGCTATAAATTTCTAAATACCAATTCAATAACATCCGCTGGGGGAGTTGGTCTCTGTATTATTAATGAATTGCAGTTTAGTAGAAAACATGACCTTGAAATCTCCATAATTGAAAGGCACAAACAAAAGAATATTGTTATCGGAAGTATTTACCGCCACCCCTCAAGAGATTGCAATCGTTGCTGTCAAAATGTAAAACAACAATTGTCAATTCCAAACAATAAAGGGAAAGAAGTATTTCTTTTAGGTGATTTCAATATAAATCTCCTAAACTACATCACTGATATCTTAACCTCGGATTATCTTGACACTTTATTTGAATTAGGATTCATGCCTCTTATAACCAAACCAACGCGAGTGACAGACCACACATCTACACTTACTGACCATATATTGCTTTTTTTGCTTTATATTTATGACCTTCCGAATTGTTCTAAAGAGTTGAGTTGTAAAATCTTTTAAAATAGAAAACTAACTGGCGGTAAACTAGTTTAAGCTGCGTCGGTGTTTCTAAAGAAACAATTTAGTAATAAAAATGTAAATTCTACACCGTAA
>JANCMA020335888.1:0-11744 GCA_024336925.2 Zoanthus solanderi | reverse complement strand
CTCCATTTATCATGGTGGTTACCTGAATTTGCTTTGAAATTTATATATATATAATATTTTTGCAAACAAACCTCTAAAAAACAATTTTAAAAACAAAGACATTAACAAAGAAAAATTGATTATGTTCTGTTTTTCCCTAGTTTTTCAAGAGCCAACTGTTTTAAGAAAACATAAGTGTGTTTGCGTAATCCCGATCTTTATGACTCAGTATAGCTTTTGAAAAGGTCTTGATATATAGTAGCAAAAATGATATAACTCGAATAAATACAACAACGTTTTTGAAAGACATGTTTCGGCATGCTTATGCCATCATGAGTATAATAGAATGAATGAGTTACAATAGATGTGTTGTAAGCTACACTCTTTTTTTTTATTATTAAGAACCAGTAAATTTTAGCTCAGACTCAATGTTCTTATTTTTCGGCCATTTCATGCTCAAAATGTTCTTATTTTGTTCTTAAAGGTACTTAAATTTTCTATGTACTTCGATGGGGTTAACGGACTCCATATGTCGTGGTACTACGTACGTGTACTGTAGAGTACCTGATCTGCAGGGTGCCTAAGCTATAAATACACAATTGGGTTTAATAATTGTTTTAAATGGGTGAGGCCTACAGAACATGGATCATATTACCTCGTTAGCATTACACTGTTATCGCGGTCTGATGCTTGTTTGTTACTGTGCATGTTCCTTTTATTTATTATTTATTCCTTTTTATTTTTTTTTATTCAAAAAATTTCAGCCTCAGATTGTTTTTATATAGTTTTTATTTTTCGAGCGATTTCAGCCTCAATGTTCTTATCAAGTTTGTTCTTAATAAAAAAAAGAGTGTAGTTGATGAATATTTTATTAACAATGACGTATGCATTACAAGTAATGAAACGGAAGTTATAAAGCTAAAAAAAGTATTAAAGTGATGTACTTGTTTATTGAGATTGAACTTATTCTTATAAACTGATATGTAAGGCTTATGATGGCATAAGCATGCCGAAACATGTCTTTCGAAAACGTTGTTGTATTTATTCGAGTTATAGCTTTTGAACGCATAGTTGTCATTTATTGTTAAGAAAGACAAGATCAAAGATAGTTAAAGATATCAAGTACTTTGCAATTAAAACTATTTTTCCTAAACTTCCACCTAACAGCTTCAGCACCAAAATGTATATAAATTTTTTTCATCGCTTGTGCTTTAAAATTTGTGAACGAGATGAAAACCGAGCGATATGTATTTTCATGCTTATATATATATATATATCAGGATAACTAAGTGACAATGCCCTGTCGCCACAATTACGCCCAGAACTAAAAGTGCAACCAATATTTAATGAACAAGCTACTCAAAAGGTCATATCACATATGTTTGGAATTCGCTTTGATGCATGCAGGAAATATCAATTCTTTTTGGCACAGATGTTGCGAAAAAAAAAAATCAATGAATTATAATTATATAAAGTGAAAAAATGATAAAAGTTAGCTTTTTAAGTTTTATATTTTTATGATTAAAATCTAAGCGTTTTTGGAAACCTTTAATGTTTAAGCGTTTTCTGTTTAGAAGTGTCATTTTGATTTTAAACAATAGTTGAGCAACAAATTGACAGTTGAACTGATGGCCACTGATGCTTAAAGGCCGCGTTGGTGTTTTTTGAAAAACCGGTTGTAAACTTGTATATAACAATAGAATGACCATCTGAATTCCATTCATTTATTTTTAGATGCGTTCACACTAGCAACTCGAGTTGAATCAAGTAGTTTTACTTGCCCTGGCTATTAAGCGTTCATACTATAACTTCCGTTTTTTGGTTTTATACAGCATTCAGTGCTCAGATAGATTGTGTTTATGGTTGTATGTACGCCTGTATATTAGCTCTATGTGGAAAGAAATTGAACTTATTTTATTTTACTATACTTTTGCTGATATGGACTTGGACTTGGAGGAGAGAAGAAACTGGGGAATTATCTCGTACATACTTTTTATAAATCCAGTTTATAAGAATCACGAGGCACAGATTTCGGAAATTTTAAGAATTTTAAAAAATCGTATTGAGCGTGAGGCTCATTCGCTCCACCCGCATAAAAAAATTCTTCCAATACATTTTTCGTTTTCATGTCTAAAGTAAAGGACACCCTCGTTTTTCGGAATAACTATGGAAACCTTAAATGTGTCGATCAAAAGTGACTAAAAACACCAGACTATTTTTCTCGTTCTTCCGCCTGCAGAACATATTTTTCTTGCATTGTAATTGTATAAGGACTTACTTCAGCCCCCTCGACTTAAGTGAAGTTTGAAATGATACCATTTTACATGCACCTCTGGTTTCACTGCTTCGACAAAATAAGGACCTATTTTGAAAATATCATTTAAGAATTATTTAAGAATTATATAAGGCTCAAAATGTTAAAATTTTAAGAATCGCGAGGCTTGGAAAAAGTGCGATTCCTATAAAAAAACGTTTGTCAAATGGAGATCCACATATAACAGCTCATAAACTCGAAGGCATTCATCTGCGTTGGTGCATGGTGATCTCCACGCACCCAAACCTGACTTCGATTCCCGATAAAAGGCCATTTATAAATATTTGAACTGAAATGATAAGATATTGAGAAACTTTTGTTCATTTTTGAAAAGCCGGACATTCCGCTATTGCGAAGTGTGGGCGAATATTCGAGTTGAAGGAGCTAATATTCCTATTGGGAAATTATGTCCACAAAAAGCATTAGGTATCTTGAGCTACACCAACGGAACTAATCAGTAAAATTCAAAAGTTGCGAAAAGTAAAATAAAAAAAGCTAACTGGCATTGAAACGACACACTGCAGGCGTAGCAGAGTCTAATTCCATTTTCATCGGACACTCGCCATGTCTGTAAAATTGAAATTGGTTCTAGTGACTCTAAAAACATCTTGTTTGAAATTAAAGTTTATTTTCTATCTTATTCTGAATGGGGAGCAATGTATGAGTTATTGCAGAAAGAGCAAAACGGCGTTTTAGTAATTATCTCGTTCGCTATCTCGAGTTCCTGGTGTTTTTCTTAGTTCTAACGATATTTCTATATCCTGGCTCACCCATTCTTTATCGGGTATACCGTGTTCCTTTCAGAACTAACCCTAAGTATTTCTGTACAACAAAACCTACAAGAGAAAGACAGTCTCCTTGAAGGAAGCCTCTTTGATGATGATCCATCTGCTTTCCTCTTTCTATCTGTTTCTGAAATGACCAAGAGAGGATGAAGGGTAGGATAGTGAGTCCTCCATCTTATTCCTAGGATTATCCCTCTTAAGTTATTTTTAGACATGGTATACCCAGCTCTTCCGTGGATGTTATTCGTGCCTTCCGTGGACTTTTCATAAAATGTTCTGAGATGAATCGAAATGGCAGGAAATGTACAGCAAAGTCCTTTTATACGTTTTATCAACAAGCTCGACTATTCCTCAACGTCTATTTCACAAAACATCCACGCAACCACGAGTAACATCCGCGGAAGAGCTGAGTACCATGTCTAAAAATAACTTAAGAGGGATTACCTTAGGAATAACTAAGACATATATGGTGGATTCAGTCTTTTACTTCATCCTCTCTTAAAATGACTTAATACCTCCAGCTTTGTTTTCCACTTGTTCATCATTAGTCAGATTGATTACATCAATTTGTTCTTCTGCTATTGCTATCCATCTATATACGTACCAGAGCATCCAATCGTGTTAGTTCAGTCATTTTATTGCTGCGAGCGAGGCGAGAAGCCCCCTATTCGGAACACAGTGTAATCTTCTGATGTCACTAGCAACGAACATGCGATACATACGATCAGCGGTTCAAGTACATACGTATCAAGAGTCGATTCAAGGTTGTCACTAGCATTTCGGAAAGTATGATAAAGTGTAATATGCTAAAGTGTATTTCACGATTTAATGAAAACCGCTCTAAGTGCGTTGACTCTAACACTAATTTACTGTTTTCCCTTTACAGTAACCGAGTGCAAATCACATTAAATGCCGAAAATAGAACAGTAATGTCACTATAACAAAATAGTGCTCTCGCAGCACTCACTTTCAAGCAAAAATAACTACTTGTATACGCTTTTATATAATCATAGTATGCTACAATCAATTTTCTGCGATAATTTGGTGCCTATCAATTATGTTTTTACTGCAGGTCCTTATTTGGTTGTGATCTCAGATGCTCTTGATGATTGCATGATTCTTGACCTAGCTACCAAGGACTCCGGTCAATAATATTTTGTAAAATGTATTTAAACACGTTATTGGTCAATAATCGTTCTTCTGTGACAGATCTTAATTTTGCTCCCGGTAGCACAACTGTTGGTATCCACCCTGTGTTCTTTCAGGTATTCTTATCCATTATTTTTTATTACAATCATTAGCATTATCCGTAGCATTATCATGACCATTAACATTAGCATTAGCATTATTGTTATCAGTAGCATTAATATTAACAATTGCATTGCATTAGCATTATCCGTAGCATTATCATGACCATTAACATTAGCATTAGCATTATTGTTATCAGTAGCATTATTATTAACAATTGCATTGCATTAGCATGATTGTTAGCAAGCATTCGGTAGTATTAACATTGACATTATTAGCAATAGCGTTAGCATTATCATTAACCTTAGCAATTTCATTATAATGATAATATTAGCAATGGATTTATCATTAGAGTTATCATTATCAAGTAAAGGATGTCTTAAAATTTGAATTGATCTTGAACATTTAACTTCAACTATTTGCAACTGGCCAAACAAATGCCGCGGTATAATATAGGAAAACATCTTTTTAAATATAATAGAAAGAGAACAAAAGGTATAAGCATATGTTATAAAGACTGAAACTGTCCGATTTTAAGCACATCGAGTTCCAAATTTCCAGAAGAAACCACGGATGGATAGTATATAATTTTAGGACTTTTTCTCCAGAAATAAACATAAACTGGACCAAAACGTTGCCACTGTCACTGCCAACTCAGCAACTCCTGCAACACCACACTAACTATTTGCAGTAACACGTTCAGTACGAAGAGGCGAAGTTTATTCGTTTTTCTCACACATGCTGCTTAAAGCCTCCATGATGTTGACAATATCACTGAACCCCGGGGGGTACTCACCAAAATATTGGGTGGGGATGTGCCGCTGGACTTTCACATACCTGACCCTGTTCTAAGTTAGAAATGGCTTGATTTTGATACTCTGTTCTAAACTAGCAAACCGTGATCCTTTCAAGTCAGTTTACATAAAAAGCAACTAAATGAGCTAATGGGTAGTCTTGCTATCTGTGTATTAGAAAAAGTAAAGAAACCGCACCGATTAGCAAATGAGTTCTAAACAGAGCTCAGCCTTTGTGAATCACGAAAAATTTTACGTACACCAAAACCCAGTCAAACCAATTCTCATTCGGGAAGAATTGTTGCACCCTATACTAAACATGCAGTTTGTAAATATTTCAAAATTTTATACCCTATTCTAGACAAATATTTCCGTGATTCATACACCCAGTTCTAGAGTGGATGTAATGAAAACCATAACCTGAACAGCGGCACATACACGTATAGTCAATATATGGGAGTTATCCACTGGACACTGAACATGCCCAATGAATGCGCAGTATTGCTGATTTAGAAACCCACTGTTCGTTTATATTTACTAGCTTTTAAGTGTTCGCTGTATCACATTGACTTTTCATAGTAGATACACTATTAGAAATACGAACACATCTAAGCTCCCAGTTTTTTTCCTTTGTGTTTTTACAAGAGTCGCCGGAATGAAAAAAATCCAAAACTGCCATTTATTTACACTGTTTTATTAAAAACTAGTAAAATTTTGCTCGGATTCAAAGTTTTACTCCAGTTTTTTCAGCAATTTGAGACTCAACTGTCATCAATCAATCAATCCAATTTTGATCCCGGTTTATCCCCGTAAACGGGGGTGGCCGGATTTTCCCCACTTTAACAGAAACCTCTCCAAGTCCCATTCTCCATCTCGCTCGATTCATGGCATCCTCCTTCTCCAAACCAACACTCTTGCTCTCCTTCTCCACTTGCGCCAGTCTTCCACGTCTTTTTTGGTCGTCCTCGCTTCCTCTTGCATTTCACTTCAAACTCCAACGCTTTTCTCAAAACATGCCCATCATCCTTCCTCAACACATGCCCGTACCACTCACTCCATTCGCCTTTGCCATCTGAACCACTGTTTCCTTCAATCTCAACATCTCCATTATTGAAAATCGACCATTACACTCTTAGTTGCTCTCGTATGCTTTGTTTTTCTTGTGATTTGAGGCAGACAAAATCTTCAGTACTTTTTTATGAAAATATAGTGTTTCACCACTGTTATTAAAGTTTTTTCTCTTAACATTTTTATTTAGCCTCAAATTATTCTTAAATTCTTATTTTTCGGGCGGTTTAAGCCTTACTATTCCGTTAATAAAAAACTGCAAGTCGGTAAGACAGAAATTCTATAATGCAATATGGCTTGCTGGAATAATTTTTTGAAAACCCAGCAATATATTAGTTATTGAGTAACTATGTTTTTATTTAAAGCCACAACTTGCCAAATGATTATGCAACAGCTGGGCATGTTCGTGTTTAGTCTAGTCCGGCTATGCACATCATTATATACACTCAATATTTTTATAAGAATCGTAGCCGCTTTATAAAAATCATGGAAATTAAGAACTATCTGAGAATCAGCTCAGGCTTAGATCAGTATATTTCAGTGCACTCGTTTCTGCAATTTTTTTCACGCTGTTCTTGTACCAGTATCTTTATTCACGTCATTTTTGTTTAAAACTCGTTTTCATTTTTGCTATTTTAAATTCGAGTCAAAATAAAGTTTATTGTTTTTGTTTTTGTTATTGTTTATAACAACATTTTGATTGAAATTCCGACGAGTTCAGAATTTTTTTGAGGCTGAAATCACTGAAAAAGCTGTGAATCTTTCGAGGATCACATGAAATTTACTGACTCTTTTAAAACTGCATATAGAGTTTAACTCGATTCCAAAGTTCATTGCAAGAGTTTCATTGGTGATCATTGACTTGTACTGGCAAAGTAATAATTACTTCAGCTGCTGGTAGTTGTATGCAAACTAACCCTGCACCGCAGAACAAATGGCAGAACAATCAAATGTGCTGAATAGTGAGTAATATATTGCTACTCGGACAAACCAAAACAAAATCATACAAACTTATAAAAAGCAGTATTTTTTGTTTTGACTCAGAACGAGTAATTATATATTAATTTCACTTAAAATTCACAGAATTTTATAGATTTGCTCAGATTTTCTAATCTTCCCGTGCAAAAACTTCTAAATATTGAAAATATATCTTAAAATGAGTTTCTAGACTAAGCAACCCCTTCTCGTGTCGACGAAATGATTGTTTTGCATGAAAACTGAGTTGCTTTGAGAGGTTCTTGCACGCATGTGCTATAAATCTATTGAAATTCTATAAATGATCATCGATCCTTAAGTAATTTACAATGACGCGCGTTTTGTCAGATCAACGTTTTTTTATACAGTAGTTACGTGACGGTAATGCAATTTGACAACTTTCATGCATCAATCGTCAATAATCCCTAAAAATGAGGCATTGAATAGAAAGACAATTGAAAGTAATAATTTTCCAAATTTTAAAAAGGAGCATTTCTATACAAAGAAAGAGCCATTAGTATACGTCAGTGAAATCACACAACTATAGCCACTTGATTTGCATTAGAATGTTATGGTCAAAAGACAATGATGCTTCTCCTGCTCACAGAGTGTGACAAACGACGAATTTGAATATTCGTACTTTGAGACGAGTTCCTCCGTGCTAAAAGTATGATTCGTTACCGCGAACAAAAGAAAGAAATTTACAATTTTTCAGCAAAATAGTTTAACACTTTGGAAGTGAGTTACGATACACCAAAAGTTGGAGCGTAAAGGTGATTTTAAAACTTTTTGAAAAACTTTATAAACTGCAACGATGTTAGCACCCAAGGTGAACTAACAAAGTCTATAACCAGCTGAAATCAGTCAAGGATTGCTTTCACTTCATCGAACATATGAGATATGTTAATGCTAAGTATTTGATAAGCGAATGGATCTTACCGGAGAATGCTGCAGCGAAACATTAAGAAATTTGCAAAGGTTCTGGCATTTATTGTTTTATTTATTTTCTTTGTCATAACAACAATACGATTCGCGACTTTGTCTCACGTTTACGTTGGTCGTTCACTTGACTCAGACGGCTCGCGTTTTGCCTTTGATCGATTATTACTAGGGCTTGAATCTCAAATATATCGCCATTCAAAGGTTGTGTCTAAAAACCCAGTTTTTTTGACTGAGAGGAAAACGGAAACTATGGAGAAAGAAGAAGATAGAGACAGCACAGGAGCAAGAAATGGTGAGTTGTTCATAACTATGACATCATTGTCCAAAAGGACACCTTGCTTGTTTTGAAAATTTTTATTTATTTTTTTTGAAATTTGAATCACTGTTCTAAACTCATCTATATCATACATGCTGCGTCTGAAAGTAGGTACAATATAAGAATCTTTAATTGAATATGACTTTTATTTTAGACCGTTAAATCTTCCTTAATCGGTTAAGTATTTTAGCAAAGGTTTATTCAGTTGCAGACGTTTTCTCTTTTAATGTAAGTACATTCAACAAAAGTCACACAACATTGAATGATAATATTCCTATACAAGTTCTTTGTTTATGTTTCTAAACTAAAGTGCCAATTTTGAACAGTTCATTGAATATAGTACTGTACAAGTTTTATTAACATTATGTTCTTGCTAACTTTTATGTTTTGCATCTCAGAGCCCTTGATGTATAAAGTTTCTTTGGAGTTTTCTTACTTACCCTTACCTAGACATGCTCAAGGACAACAACAAGAAGTTTATTTCTGCCCTCCAAATTTACAAAATTGCTTTTAACTATCTTTTTACAATAATAAAGGTAATAATGAAGGGCACTGGCTCCCTGAAATAACTACAAAGCTAAACGCGTCAGGAAGCCAGGCCAAATTTTGATGTTTACTTGATGGCGGAATAAGGAGAATAAATATCAAGAGAGTAAAATAAAAGAAAAATCAAATACACATGCAAAAATTTAGGTAAAAAAAGAAAAGATAGAAAAAACAAAACAACAATAATAACTCTTATGATTCTTAATTGACGAATTTAAACTTAGGAAAAGAATAAAATTATCTACACTCATTTAAATATTTTTCTTTAAGTTTAGTCGGTTTTGAATTGCCTAAGGCTAGTAGTCTTGATTGAATTGGCGATACTGTTAGTCCCTGCTAACGGATGTCCTTGCTCTTGGGAGAAAATAAGATTGTTTACTTGAAGAGCGTGTGTTGTGACTATGAATGTTGCTGCTTTGTGTGAAAAATGAGCTAAAGGTCGGTGGTAGAAGCGAGTTGTGAAATTTGTACACTAAGATCGCAATGTGATATTTAGCAAGGTCTTGAATTTTTAAGATTTTTAGAGACTTAAAAAGAGCGTTTGAATGCTCATCATATTTTGATTAGCTAATGCTCGAAAACGTAAGATTTTAATTATAAATAGTTTTTTAATAAGTTTTTACCTTTTTGATAAATATTTATTACTCCGTTTGTTTTTCTGTTTTTTTATTTTGAACAATTCATTGGTTCAAGATCGCTATTTGCGAATATAAACCCAACATGTTCTACCCGGTAACAAAAAGGTCTAATCTCCCTCCAAAACTTTGAAACAGTTATCTAAAAATTATGGTCATTGAAAAATGGGATTGCAAGGGATATACAAAAGTATTATCTTGGGAAAATTCACTACGCGGTTTTTGATTGTTCTTATCTTGCCGTATCTGATCTGACTGAGCGGACCTTTTTATCAGGTGGGGGAGGGGTTTCTTGTGCACCCGATGCACCCCCTGCGTACGCGCCTGGGCATGTCGATCGTACGAAGACGAACGCGTTTGCGCCTTGTTCATTGCTTTTAACGAATAGGAACTACAAAAAATCTTTTTGGAATTCAAGTTTATTTATTCAAAAACGATTGAATTGTACAGTATTAAACTTCTAAATGTATGCCCACGCCATAATCCTCTAACGGCAGCATATTTTGATAACAATTAATTTACCATGGGGGGGGGGGGGGTCACCTATATATACCGAGCGGCTCGCGTTTAATTGGTGACAAAAGATGCGTTAACAAACAGAGAATAGTTGTAACAAAGTTTCTGGTAATAGGCCAAGCAGCAAAAATTTTTAAAAGCCAAATTGAAAATATCTCCTCCCTCGATGTTTCTAGGGTTAACGATACTGAATGGTTTGTTGCAAGATAAATAACAAAAAGGCTTTCATTTAAGGGTCATTATAACATGTAATTTCCTTAAGTGGCTTTAATATTAATGGCTCTCACAGTTTTAATCTTAAAGTTATGTATTTGTATATATCTTAATGTTATTCGATCTCTTTTTAAATTAAAAGACAAAACACACCATCCTTCTAATGTTGTTTATTATGGTGCTTGCACGTCCTGCAATTCCGCCTACGATGGGGAATCTGCCCGGAATTTTTCCATCAGAAAGGCAGAACACGAGGACACAAAAAGGTTTTCAGGATTGGCTGCCCGTCACTCTGCAGCCAATCCTGGCCACACTTTTCAGTAGAAGATTTTGGCGCTAGCCAGTTCATGAGTTTTTAGAAGAACACTTGAAACTATTTTTATTGCAAAACTTAGTCCTAATTTGAATAAGCAAGTACATTATTTCCACCTTAAACAATGCTTATTGTCCAAGCAGTGCTGGCATATAAATCCGGATCCCTAAGATTCAATTAGCCAGCCAAATCTAATGATGCTCACGTTGAGCGAAAACGTTTGTTTAAACTTTTACGATAGTTTTTAATATTTTATGCCTTATTTTAAATTATTAAAGTTATGTAATAATGTGATATTATACGTTCAGCACACGTCTCTGAAATACTTGTCACTTTTCACGAGATATCTGATTCTGCTCTAGCAAATGATATTAAAGTTGTTGTAACCTTTTCAAAGGGCTACTCATCACTTCGCTCGTATTAGGCGTTAAACGCTCATTGTTTCAAAATGTTTAACGTTTCAATTTTTTAGTTTAAATCTAAAATTTCAATTATTAAGAAAATCAGTTCAAAGTACATTAAAAATGTATTTTGCTGCAAAGGAAAAAACATTTTTGAAAAACTACTTTTCAAAGTACGCTTTTGAAATATTTTTAAAGCTGCGTGCAAAGTATTCATAGAAAAAACGAAATCTATACATCAAACTAACAACGAAGTACAAAAGATATTACTTCGATTAATCAGTTTGTATTGCACAATTCTGTCATTTTTTGTTATCCATTAATGTCCTTAGTGATTAATATTCATCTAGTTATATAAGGATTTTTTTCGAAACCTTTTCTATTGGTCAAGCTAGCTAGCAAAACATATGGCGATAAACACTTAACGGAAGGAAAGTGAAATCTTGCACAAGGAAAATAAGCGTCAAATCAAACTAGAAATGGAGCGAGGGAAAACAAGGAAGACTTGCAACTTTAAATGCAAATTAAGTCTTTAGCAACAGAGCAAATTATGTGAACGCCATGTCTTACTGCTATATAAAATACATTATTTATATTACAGGTTTGAACCATGCAATGACAATGGGTCCGCAGTAATTGGCCGCATGGCTGTTGCGGGTGCCCTGCCGAGGTATTATTGTCCTTTTATATTTTTTTGTG
>JANCMA020335784.1:0-11744 GCA_024336925.2 Zoanthus solanderi | reverse complement strand
AAGAGAGCGAGAGGTCACACCTTCAACAATACACGCAGTTGTAAGAAGTGTAAAACTACATTGGCATTTAGGAATATGCAACTTCATACTGAGACTAACACTGTGCAAAAGGAGTCTGCATTCATTTAAATCAGCGGCAACTAGGAATGCGAAACTGGTCTATTATAGGCGTATCAATATTATCATTTTTATTAACCAAATTTTAGAAAGAATTCCATGGATTTATCTTTTGTACGGCTTTCTTCGGTAAATTTTTAACACTTTGTAACTACAGGGCAGATTGCTACTTTTTGGTTTCATAATTTTCTGTGATTGCGGAGTTTTATAATAAAGCTACCAATACTTTACTATATAGTCAATTATTCTAACTCAGGAGAATTGTGTTGGACGTTTGTTCGAAACTGAGTTTAGTTTATACAGTGGGTCCTCGACGGCGTTACGTAATCAGCTGTCAAACGGTCCCGACATTTCACCTAGCATCCACTCAACGTCAGTGTCGGAGCAAATGTTGGCCAGTTTTGTTGTATGAACATGTGAAACGGTCCTAACTTTTGCCCAAATTCGTTTCGCATGAGGTCTGCTAAGGAGTAGAAAACATGAAATTTCACTTCAAAGACTTTTAAAGATCTATCTCTCATAATACGCATGCACACCCAGGACTTTGTTGTGTGACCGTATCAAATTGACCAAAACGACAGGAACCCATCTTGGTGAAAACAATAAAATGTTGGGTCGATGTCGGGACAATGTTAGCTAGGAATTAAATTTTACCCGACATTGATCCAACACAAGAATACACTCCCGACAATGTTGCTTGACCATCTCAAAAGCTCCCAACATCTGACCCGACAAATGTCAGGTGCATATTGGGTAATATTTCAGGACCGTTTGACAGGAGCTAAAGCCATTTATGCCGTACGTCGGAACTCATGCACAATCTGCACATAGTGCCTTTGTCACCTACGCTAAAACAGTGGTAGAATCATAATCTAAGACAAAAAAAAGCACATGATTACATGATTATGAGAGATGGCGGAGTAAACACGAAACGCCGTAGGCCAAGGATATCGTAAACCAAAAGATTACTGTCATTACTTGATGAACTAACCTCGAAGAACGGAAGGCGCAGGTAAAGATGATTGCAGAGATGATAATAAGCACGATAACTGCTTCAATAAGAAGAACCAAAACACCAGGTGTTTCTGTCTTACCAGAAGCATTTTCCTGAGTAGAGCCTAGTTTCTAGGAGAAATAAATAGTCGGCTAGCATAAGTAATGAATTATAAAAAATTGTCACACATTAGTTCTCGTTTGACTATTGCATAGATAGCAGTGAAACGTCACAGTCACGAACAGAGGTCTCTTTGAAAACGAAAAGTAAAAATGGCTTGGGAAAAGCTATATACAAAAAATAATTAAATGCGAGCTGCTGATATGAACCCACAATAACCAGATGTAACATTTCATATTGAATTGTGGACAGCGGATGAGCCCATTAAGTTACAATTGTTTCTTGTCGCTCTAACAAATGAATTATATTGCGAAAATAGTTTAGCGCTTTAATGTTTTTCAAGTGTAAATTACTTTTTAATATGTATTGAAGCCACCACTTGTAATTGAGCTATAAAAGCACTGTTTCTAAATCTTAAAACGTCTTGAATAATTAACAATTATTTCACGAAGTTGCGTTGATATGCGCGTCATTTATGAAGTTGTTGAATGACGTTGCAAGCAACTATTCAATACAGG
Organism: Zoanthus solanderi; assembly: GCA_024336925.2. Taxonomy (NCBI): domain Eukaryota; kingdom Metazoa; phylum Cnidaria; class Anthozoa; order Zoantharia; family Zoanthidae; genus Zoanthus; species Zoanthus solanderi. Next base: position 9,995 of record JANCMA020335784.1, on the reverse strand, counting down.
AAAACTAAAATCATCTATAATTCAATGAATTTCAAGCAATTAGAGAAGATACAAACTTTCCGAAGTTTTGAAACGCTTAAAGCTCTTGTAAGATATTTTGTACTAAATTTTGAAAGATATGTTTCGTTGTTGCTTGTGTCTTCAATGAACATCATTAACTTACTAAAACTTTTTCTAATTTGTTGATACAACTTAAAACACGTATATGAAAAGTTAAATCCTTTACGAGCCAAGTGACCCACGGAGCAGGCGATAACCTTTGGTTTCTGTAGTGTTAAGTGGATGAGAGTCGTTGACTCCATCATCATCATCATTATCATCATCATCATCATCATCATCATCATTATCATCATCATCATCATCATCATCATCATCATCTTCCCAACAGGGAAGAGACTAGTTTACATCATTTACTTTTATCCAATTTTACTTATAAATTATTAGAATTATTATAGAGAAAAAAATTAACAATTATGGTAAATAACATAAACCACTGTAGTGAGACAGCTCAAAAAGAAGCCGCGGGCTTATACTTTTGAACTACCTTAAAGAAATGTAATTTTACTGATCACGAATGAGACAGTATAACAAGAGGAAAACAATATATGCAAATTGCTTATAATTATATGTATCTACCAATGTTGGAAGGTGGAGGTCATTCCTTTTGAAGTAGGTTGCCGCGGCTTCCCCGCAGCATCGGTGGGTCGCTTTTGGAGGGCAATTGGGGTGTGTAGAAGTCAATCGGTGGCAAAAGAAATGGGCGAGAGGGCTGAAGAAGGTAGTACCTGGATTCTAAGGGCCTGGGCGCAACAGGAAACAGCTGTTGCGGACCCACTACCATGAGGGATACTGAGCTTAATGGGTCGAAATTCTGATGACTGGTAGCGCTCAGCTGATGACCCAGGCCCTGGGTTTTAGTGCGCTTTTTGGGCGTATCTTTTCTCTATCTACCATTAATAGTTAAGAAAATGATTTTTCCAGAGTTCGTACTGATAAAAAAGAAAAACAAAAAAGTTAAATAATATGGCAAATATTTTGATACGTTAATTAATAGGTATTTTTTTAAAGTTGATCTTAAAGCTGTTTGTTGTTGTTTTAGATTACCCCTGGATGGGACACTAATCCATCGCAGGTTAGCTTCCAGCAGACGCTAGTACTCATTTACCTACCCCGGAAGGATGGAAAGCTGAGTTAGCTTAGGCAGAAAAGAAGGTTACACAAATATTCAAATCTCGGCAGAGCCGGGATCGTACTGAGGAACTTGTGGTCGGAAAGCAGACCATCATGCCTGCCAAGCATGCCCGACCTTAAAACACGTATATACCAATGAATAACTTTATTCTGAAATTCATTGATTCCTTTTCGTGGCTGTTGCATGCAGCATAGACTTTAACTCTTTCTGTTCTCAGGTTATGTTTCTCAATTCAGTTTAATGTTTTCAGTTTGTTTTTTACCTTAAGTGTCTATAATTTCCTAAATGTATGTATGGCATGGTAACAGTTTTTCATTATCTGAGTTTAACATGCATGGACACCAATTTCATAATTATTAAGCTTGGAGTTGAGATCTTCGGCTCACAATTTCAAGTATCAGAGTTCAGTTAGAATCAGTGGGCACGGGGTTATTAGCCCTATTTCACGTTCTAAGATGTATAGATAAATAGAAAAATATAACTATAATCAAGTTAAAACTTAACTAAAAGAATAAACAAATTGTATTGCTTTGGTAGCTTCAGTTCTATTGTATTTATATTATTATCAAACAATATAATTGTACTAATTCAAGTATTTTAAAACTGAGTTTTAAAAAGCCCTTAAAAAAACTAATGAAATTTTAAAGTATGGTGTGATAGTAGATAGTATGGAATTTTAAGGAATGTTATGGTATGGTATGATATGGTATGATTATGGTATGGTATGATATGGTATGATATGTTATGGTATGGTATATATGATATCGTATGGTATGGTATGATATGGTATGGTATGGTATGATATGGTATGATATGGTATGATATGGTATGGTATGATATGGTATGATATGTTATGGTATGGTATATATGATATCGTATGGTATGGTATGGTATGTTATGGTATGGTATGATATCGTATGGTGTGGTATGATATGGTATGGTATGATATGGTATGGTATGGTATATGGTATGTTATAGTATGATTATGGTATGGTATGATATGGTATGATATGTTATGGTATGGTATAATATCGTATGGTATGGTATGATATGGTATGGTATATGGTATGGTATGGTATGGTATGGTATGATATGGTATGGTATGGTATGGTATGATATGGTATGATATGGTATGGTATGGTATGGTATGGTATGGTATAGTATGGTATATGGTATGGTATGGTATGGAATGGTATGGTATGATATGGTATGGTATGATTATGGTATGGTATGGTATGATTAGTTATGGTATGGTATATTATGGTATGGTATATGTTATGGTATGGTATGATATGGTATGGTATGATATGGTATGATATGTTATTGTATGGTATGATATGGTATGATATGGTATGGTATGATATGTTATGGTATGGTATGATATAGTATGGTATGGTATGATATAGTATGGTATGATATGTTATGGTATGGTATGATATGGTGTGGTATGATATGGTATGGTATGATATGTTATGGTATGGTATGATATGGTATGGTATGATTATGGTATGGTATGGTAGGTATGGTATGATATGATATGGTATGATATGGTATGGTATGATATGGTATGATATGGTATGGTATGCATATGGTATGATATGGTATGGTATGGTATGATATAGTATGGTATGGTATGATATGGTGTGGTATAATATGGTATGATATGGTAGGTATGGTATGGTATGATATGGTATGATATGGTATGGTATGATATAGTATGGTATGGTATGATATAGTATGGTATGGTATGATATAGTATGGTATGGTATGATATAGTATGGTATGGTATGGTATGATATGGTGTGGTATAGTATAAAATGTTACTTTACGGTATAGAATGGCATAATATGGAATGTTATGTTATATTATTAATACTATATATTATAAATTGGTATGGTGTAGTGTAGAATGGTATGTTATGGTATGGTATAATATGGAATGCTATGGTATAGTATAAATGGATATGGTTTGGTATCGACCTGTATTTAATGGTATAGTGTGGTGGTATCATATGTTATGGTACGGTATGATATGACATAGTATCATCATTACGCACTTATTTTGTAACTACCTTCCACCACCACGAACGTTTGGTCTGTATTGGCGACAGTATATAAGGCAGTGCTTTAAAACCCTGGGGCACGCTTAAGCATGCGATATTATGGATAATATCCTGCTTTCGATGTATCTGAAAAGCGTCTTACGTAAAAGTCAAATATGAAAAATTGTTAAAATAAATTTTACCTGGAATTCTTTCTGGCCTTGGGACAAGTATTCCATTTTCGTCTTAGTTATCTTTAATTTTGGTAACGTGCCTGAATAACAAAAAAAACTAGACTAAAGAAGATGGCTGAATAAGAAGAAAAAGAAGAAAAGGAAGAAGAAGAAGAAGAAAAAGAAGAAGAAGAAGAAGAAGAAGAAGAAGAAGAAGAAGAAGAAGAAGAAGAAGAAGAAGAAGAAGATGCTGCTGATGCTGATCTTGATGATTATGATGATGCTGGAGATGATAATAATGGTGCGGCTGCTGATGATGATGGTGATTGTGATCGTGATGATAAAGACGAAGAACAAAAAGTTTGAGAAGGAAAGAGGAATGGTGAAAAAGGGAAGGACGAAAAGAACAACAATACAGGAAGAAATGAAGAGACGGGGAGGTCGACAAGAAAAGAATCAAGTAAACGGAGGAAGCGATTAACAAAGAGAGTAATTGGAAGTGATGGAGACATGACAACAACGAAAAGGAACTTAAAAGGGAAGGAGAAGACATGAAAGAGGTGAGAAAAGAGGAGGAGAATAAGGAGAAAGAATTAGCTGGAGATAAAAGTGTAAAAGGAGAAGAAAGAGAAGGAAGATAAGAAAACAAAAGGTAGATGAACAGAGCTAAAAGGAGATAAAGATAAATGGAGCGAAGCGGAATGCATAAGACCTGATAAATGGTTTCCTGAATTCCCCCAAGACCAAAAGTGTGTGTGCTATGCGAAAGAAAGGATGTGTGGTTTTGTATTTGTATATCAGTATTTAAGCAAAGAGACATAGTAGAAGCCAGTCATTGTGGTCTAGTTCTCAAACGTTTAACCATTTTCAAGTTGTATTAAGATTTAGAAATACCGATTTATATGATGTTATGTTGTATACGTGTGTGTGTAAACGAGGAATTAAATGGGCTGTACTCACTTGCAACACCCGCACCCCATTTCAGTTGCTATTTAGTTGCGATGAAAGGGGGGGAGAAGGGGGGGGAATTTAGGAAAACTTAAGGCGTGCATGATACTGAGAAAAGAAGGAAGGAAGGGTATAAGTGACGAAGAGAGAATCTTACGTATCGTATCGTAAATGCAAATGATTTCCTAGAATTTAGAAGCAAATCTGGTATCAAAAGAATGAAAAAAAAAAGCGTTGTTTGTGCATTGTTTTTATATAAAAATTACACACTAGAACAATTACGCAACACACATGTCACTACAAATCCTAAGTCGGAACAAACTAAAAGTCTTAAAACACCAAATAAGACCTACACTTACAAAATTGTGTTCCTACTGTCTTGACCAGGACACAATATGGTGTTCTTTGTAGTACACTGCCTGTTTTACACTGGACTTCAAGCTTCATAAGTCTTCCTAATAGATAAGTGTATTCGCCACGAACTGAAGCAGATCTTGAATATTCATGCTAAAAACAAAAAGTGTAGAATAATTAAAGAGTTTCCTCTTATGTGAATTTTTAACAGTTAGCCCTGGATTTGCAATAGTTTACTTCAGTATAGAGTGATAAAAAGTTCAAATTTAGTTAATTTTTCTTTTTAACACTAAATATGCATCTAATTTGGCAACTTAAATGATAGTATTTTTTGGCCCATGTTACGAAGCAGTAAATCCAGAGTAATTAAAGAGTTTGCACATATGTGAATCTGTGACAATTAGCCCTGGATATGCAATAATTTACTTCAGAATAGAAGGATATTAAAATACAAAGTTCAAATTTTATTTAATTTTTCTTTGTTGCTTTTTTTCCCAGAATTTGGGAAACATTAAACATGCATCCAATTCGCCAACAATAAATGATAGTATTTTTTGACCCCATGTTGTGAAGCAGATGACACTTGATGGTTCTTCGAGTGTGCTTGAACAAATCAATGATCAGTTCGGGCTTCGGCTTAGATCATCGTGTTCAGTTGACTTATTTACCTTACTGTAGCAACGTCCATATTCAAGAAACAATGAAATGACTATATAAATAATTAGTATAAATAATCAATTAATTAACTAATAATCACAATCATAATTAATTGATAATTACAATAAATTAAATAAATACAAAATAGTAATTTTAAGTTTTAACCCTTTCGGTCCCAGTCAGTTATCAACACCCAAATTCTCCTTACATAACTCATATAATATAAGACAATTAGTAATGAAATAATGAGAATTGATCAAATAAAGCCAACTGTTTAAGATTATTAGTAAAATTCTCTCAAACTTTTTCAATGAAAAGTATGGGCTCAAGTTGGGAGAATTGAACAATACAATTGGAACTGAAAGTGTTAAGGAAATATTTCTTATTTGCAGTATTATGTCAAATATATGAATACTGTTTTGTATGTAATAAATGTTTCAAAAAATATATATCTTAACTTGCTATTTCAAGAAATATATACCTTTAAATATATCTTCTTCTGGTATTGAGTGGTGAGATTAAATATACTTTTAATATATTTGGCTGTAACACTAATCCATTCGCCATTGCAGTCGAGGTACTTGTTGTGCAATTTCCCATTTATATTAAATTTGCATTCAGTGCTGGGATTTTGGTCAGCTGTTGCAATATCCGGAGTCCATATCACATTTTTTGATGAAGTTTCTTTATTCCTCGCAGGCAAATAATGACAGCCTATAACACAGCAATTTCAAAGTATAAATGTCGACATTTTGCAGCCCAGCCTAAAAGCAATTGGTCAGATTTTTCTAAGTGTCTCACGAAATGACTTCCGGTGAGTGCACTCGACTTTTCTCATGACGAGTTGACTCATGTCGAGTCGAGTTGACTCGACCCGTCGATATCATGTTTTGGGTTTCAGCATTCAAAGGGTTTTACTTCCGTTAAATTTTGCTAGCGGTAATTACTTTTACATCTCATTTCTTGTTACTCGAAAAACGTGTATTAAATTCAGTATTAAAGTTAAGCTTCACCACCTGATTTTTTGTGAGTCGGGTCAACTCATTTAAAAGTCGAGTCGACTCGATTCGTGTGTATTGGACAACTCTCCGTAAATTGAACAAATACATAGGACTAGTCTCTCACTACTAAATTCTGTTCACAGACCAGAAAATAATATAGTAGTTACCAGCCTCTCATCGCTCGGTCAAGATGAAACCGGAAGTGATCTTTCAAACTTTAAACTTTTTTTTTTTTTTTGCAATTACCAATAGAATTAAGGATAAGGACATTTTATACATACAAAAATCCACAACTGAAATATACACTTCCAATGGTCAAACATTCCAAAGGGAAAGGTAGACAAGTTAATAGGAAGCTTGTCTCATTTTTGAGAACTCATTTTTCATTTCTTTTGCATTAGATGATGCCATAAGCCTCAACTACACAAGCATTTTTTTCATGACAAGTTTTCTTTAACACGAAAAAACTACTCGTGTAAACGAAAAGTTTCCAAAGGCTGACAAGCTAGCTTTTCGTTAAAAAGGAAAAACTGTCAAGTCTGAAATTTGCTCGCTAAAACGAAAAACAAGGAAAAGGTGGCAAGGATATTATTTTGTAAACCGGAAACTTGTCAAGGAAAACTTGCTCGTCGTCTATGCGAGCGAGAAAACCTTGTCAATGGAAACTTGTTGTTGATCACCTAAACGAACATTAAACCTGTCAAAGATAATTGCTCTTGTTGACGAGACCATACTGGCTGTTCTCTGATTCTATTTTAAATTAAAGTTAAAATTTCATTTAAAGCGTTTCATTATCACTATCACTTTGAAAAAAAAAATAAACTCATAGCCCTACTTCAGTTTAGTTTGGTGACCTCAATAAATCACTGGTAAACTCAGCAACCAGACATTCACGCCAGCAAAGTTTGTTATTAGCATAATTCCGCCATAACTTTCAGTTTGTCACGTTCATATCTCCGAAGTTTCGAAACATATGATTCACGATTTATTTGCACAGCACATTGCTGGATTTCTGGGAGGAAAAATTTATTGTAATTCCTCATATTATCAGAACAGAAAGCTAACATTTTTTGTCAGTGGTTAACGATGTCGCTGGTACGTGTTTCAACAACAAAGCAAATATTTAGCCTTCATTCCTGTTTTAAACGAAAAAAACAACAACTTGTATTAATTTCAGTTTTAAGTTAATAGAATTCCTTGAAATCGAACAGTTAAGAAATTTTTGGGATAGATAACGTGAACATATTGTTTTGAAAAACGTTTACATGCAGAAAGAACATATTATGAAGCAACTGTTTTCTTTTGAACATCAATGATATTTAACTGAAGTCTTAAACAAAGATGCTCAGCTTTCACTTTACAACAAAAACAGCCAAGAAAGATCTGTGATATTTTAATGATTTATATAAATGATATTTTCTCAAAAATAAACACAACAAGTTTAGTAAGTTACCTTCGATGTTCCCCAGTCGCTCCATGTTTACACAAGACCAATTTCCCTCGAAAAACCCCGAGTTTGTTCGGTTGCATCGGCACCTGCTGTCAAACTTCAACTCACAGGATTGAATGAGTTTAGAGGATGAACCAAAGCTAAAAGAATCATACAACGGAGCTCTATCGATTGTGACATTCACGCTTGCTTGGGCTGCAGTTTTAAAAAATTTGACTGTTCCCATTGCCAGCAACAAGACGGCAAGAATGTAGGTTGAGCGGTTAGCCATGAAACAGTCGGTTTCAAATTAAATAGTTTAAAAGTAAAAAGAATTAATATATTTTAAAAATAAAACTATTCAGTTTAGAAAGTGCAAGACAATCGAAAGTATTGACGCTAATGGCCATTTTATGGTTTTCATATGGATCGATACAGTTGCAGCATTGTTTTTCTTTTTCACATAAATATTTATTATTTTTTTCTCTTGAATAAAATGATAATTTTAACGCTCCTTATTTGAAATATTTGAGTGTGTTTTAGCAACAGGAATCTTCACCATTGACGTAACAATCTAAAAGCACCTGCAACGGACGGGTCAGCATTATTGACATCTTTTGGAAACCTAGCCAAAATAAAAATAGTATTTCATTTTTCCCCAAAAGATTCAAAATTATTACTGGATTAAATTTCGATGAATAATGATTTAGCCCTGTGGCCTTAGATTGACAAGCCAGCCAGCTGCTAAAAGAATATTGGCTACCGTAAACGGACTGGCGTTTTGTGCTCTGTCACCGGAACACGTTGCTCTCTGTATCTTTTAACAAATATTTTAAAATTTGTTGCCGGCGTTTTCAATTCACATAATTAAGCTAGTAAAATTTCAAGTCGGTTAATTTGAATAATCTAGTAGATAATGACTCCATGAAAACAAACATAGTTTGTAACTTCTGTTTTCTTTAATTCCTCGTTCATTTTGTGACCAGCGCGTGCGTCCTTCTCTAAACAAAACATTCAACATCAATCTCTCACCCTTATATAATATATATCATTATTGATGGGTTATCTATTGTTTTATACATACTGAAATTTTCTTATGAAAATTCATTATGAAAAATCCAGTTCACAATTTTTTTTTAGCCAATCAGAGAGGCGAAACGATTTTCTTACACGTGAGAAAAGCGTTTCGTCCAATCACAAAGCACCTTCAAGGCGAATTGTATTTTCAACAACTTTCTCTCCTTTTCACAAAATAATTTCAGTGTACTCGACCTTTGGTAGTTTTATCTTGATTTTTTCAAGAGCTTGGAAGAATTTTTCAACCCGCTAAGATGGCTGAAAAATCAAGTAGATTTGTGTCGCTAGCTAGGCAAACCTATCGAAACACGAAGATATTTTAGTTTGCTGACCGAGTTTCTAAGAACCAAAAATGAAGGGCCAGAGAAGTCGAGGAAATACTACGGCTATATCAGTAAATTTATTTTAGCTGTTAGAAGAAAAAAAATAGCGAAGCTTCGAGCTTTCAAGTCTCGGAAGGTTAATTTTCAGCTTTAACCGGCACTTAATTGAAAACCTCCAAGTATCGATGACAGCCGATGACATCCCACCAGCCCAATGACCAACTCGTGACTTTGTTGACTTTATTAAGATATTTTCTAATTGTTAGTATTGGAAACATTTTAGCTAATGAAAACTTTCATTTTTTCATTCGGAATGTTTGAGTTTTAATCTTATTATTAACATAGTACCGTTTGATAGTTTTTGTGAATTCAGTAATATTTTAGCAAATCATTTTAAAGGTGAAAAAATGAAAGTAATAAAATCTTAGTATGTATGAAATAAATAAATTACAGCATGGAAAGCACTTTGTAGGGGATTTTTCGCACTTGTTGATTTTGTATCGCTGCGCTCACTCGTTAGAGTTCAGATATATCACCAACTCGTGGGAAATTTCCATACGCGCGCGCTTTCCATGAAGTAATTTCTATGTATTTCATTTCAGTTGGAATCTTGTGATCTCCATATGTCAAAAGAACAACGTCACGTACCATATATGGAGCTTGCGGTGGCAAGGAATATGCATTCTATTGCGTTTTTGACTCTCGGAATCCGCAGGAGTAGCAGTGAGTTATAGCAGGGACTATTTCATTTGCATAAAGTTTTATGAAACAATGGTCTCCAAAGTCTACAAAACAATAAT
>JANCMA020335679.1:0-11746 GCA_024336925.2 Zoanthus solanderi | reverse complement strand
CGCCGATCTACGGCATCATCAGGGAATGAAGATGGAATCATTGAAGTAAAACGTTTATCGAGCGAGGTGTTAGGCTACATTCAACGCTTGATAAAAGGAAATATAGCAACAATAGATCTATTCACAGTTCCTAAAAACTAACTAAGCTTTCACAAGAAAGTGAAACTTAGGTTGATTCGACATAGATAGGCATGTAACTGAGTAAACTATCATATAAGAACGAAGCTGATTTGTTTAACATAACATTTTCTCCGTTCCTTCTTAGCCTATATATAGTGAAAACCGAAGCAAACGTTTGGGAGAATTCAAGAGCAGATTCTTGAAAACCCGAGACGCAGTCGAGGATTTTCACCTGCTCGCTTTACCCAGGTTTTCACCAGGCTATGAAGGCACGGAGAACATGTCAGTTTCATTTCTTTTATGAAATTACTACTTTTCGATTTAAAGAGAAAGACGTTATGTAAACTTTAATTTTTTTCATGAAACTGTAAATTCTCACAACTTCGAAAGCCAATCATGTCGTTTAGTTATTAGAGAGCTTAAGCACCAGACGTTCTTGTTGTCACGGAGGCCAACCGCAACTAAACTGTCAGCAGATGTCCCGTACCTGAACACGTTATGCGGTCGTGGTGATCGTCACGGAGGGCTACAAGCTACTTTTTGCCTCCGTGTTTTTCTTTCTTTTTCTTTTTTTTTATGAAAGGAACGGGTTCAAGCACCGAACACATCGTCAATAAATCTTTGTAAGTAAATTATTTACTTACAATAACTTTAACACTGACTTTTGCTCCAGGTTCTTGCCGTATGTGTAACAAATTTTACAATTAAAAGTTTGTTTACGCCTTTTTAGCCTGCGTGCGTCCGTCGTTGTGAACCGCGAGCTACTTAAGTAAAAAATTTGCGCCAAAAACGCCGTTCTCGATGCAGTCTACTCACAGAAAGTAGACCTCCGTCGTGAAGAAATGTTCCGGTGCATAAACTCTCTATTTTCGTGCTTCATGGAAATGAAAATGCACTTGTTTACCACGTACTATCCAAATTGTTTTATAAATTGATATAATGGGAGACGTTTATTCGTTGCTGCGTCAAGTTTACCGCGACTGCAAGTTCATACTGAAGATCTGTAAAATGGTTTATTGAAACAAAACAACATTTATATAGAGTTAATCATTTGGGGAAAAAATAAAAAATAATCAGATCAGTTTAACAAAGAACCAAATCGGCAAACAATAAAGGGAATAACGCACAAGAAAGCAAATAAAAACATTAATTACCTGGCACTAAGCATAACAAAACCATCTGTCAAGTTTACCCAAACTTTCTTGTTCGTAAAGAGCATGTGATGAATTTTTGTGTCAATGGCGTTCACAAAGAAGGTATCAGGCAGCCAAAACCTTTCGGCGGCTGCTCCTCCCAGGCTGATTGTTCGGTTTTTCAGCCCAAAAGCGAGGCGTGGTTCAGTCCAGAACTGACCAAGGTACAAATCCAGCGTAAAATCCTATCAAAAGAGAAAGGTTATTAACAATGGAACCTTACTTGAAATATGGTTAGCCTCATACTGACAAAATTAACTGTTTGCAGATTGAATGTAGAAAGTTGCATTTCAAACAACACAAATCGTAAAACTTCATTAATAGTTTCGAATGTTTAAAGGTTAACGCTTAAAACAATTAAAAGTGAGTTCTTTACGGTAATAACAATGATGAAATTATTTCTGATAACGTTAATCCGTTTTGTTTTTCTTCAAATAAACAAAACATTAGTTTGATTGATTTTACTTTCTCATTTTGAAATATTAATTAATTTTGCAATGGTTTCATTTTTATAGTTCAGAACAGAGATTTTAACCTATATTTTCAACAAGATCGATGTCATAGCCTCTTGATATATTTGAAACGACTAGTAACATTTAACAATCAAAAATGAACTTGTGGGAAGCAAACAGCATTTTCTAAGTAAATACTATTTTTTAAAATCTTCATTGAGATTCTTTTTAGCTTTTATGCAGGCTCTGTGACGTCTTCTAAACACACCTTCTTGTATACATAATTTGGTGGTGCATCAACGCAAAGGAGAGGGAAATTCGCCATGCTACATTGACAGTCTGAACTGTTCTTGCATGGACCCCATATGTTACACAGATTTGTTTGACGTTTGTGGACTTCCTAAGGCGTCAAAAGTAAAATTTATGGTCAGACTTGATGACGAGATTAATGAAAGTAAAGAACAGCAAAGTCAATAATAAAATAAAAATAAAAAATTATGTTTATCGTCAGTAGTATTTAGTAACAATACAGATATGAAATACACTTTTGTAAGGCTATATTTTCTTAGTTGCTATGGTTACAAGAAGTGGTAGAATATTCAAGCCTCCATCTGAGATTCCTTCATGAATATCATCTACGACATTTCACACCGCGTAGTTTTCTGTCTTATTCTTTGGGATTGATAGCATTTCTTGTACTGGCAATACTGAAAATGCAAAATTCTTTCTAGAATTTTAAATGCAATTCCAGAGAAGCAATTATACTACACCTTGTTTATGCTCCAAGGTAGGGCACTCAAATCAAACACCAGAACCATGGTAATGATTGTAAGGACAAGGAAATGTGTTTTCATGATAAACTATGAAAAAAAAGTTTGCAAGATTAGTCTTATAAAATTTACTGCTTAGAAAATGGTAAATTTAGATTTTTAAAAATTATATTAATATTTTTAGCATAGCGTGATGAAAAAGGAACCAGAAACGTTGCGAGACACGATAACGCCTGTAGAAGAAATAATCCTAACTATTATTGTATAAAGAAACAAATAGCTGACAATTTATATTACTATCTTTTGCATACTGATTAAATAATGGACCAGAAAAGTTGTGAGACACAATAACGCCTGTAGACTGAGAAATCCTAATTATTAATATTTAAGAAACAAATAACAATGAAAATTAACCTTCAGTTTTAATTGTCGCACCTTCACCTTCATTTTGGCAGAAAAATGGCTTATTATCATAACATTAATTTACCTTTTAAAAATTTCTTGAACTTTTGTCTTTTGTAAGATCTCTGTAAATGCTACCGGAGCGAGGACCTCGCTACCTCAAAAATATATTAGGTTGCTCTCTTTTCCTTGTGAACAGAAAAATTTTATTCATGCAGTCCAAATAAAATACTGAAAATTGAGCTATAAAAGTTTAAGTTAAAATAAACGTTTCGGCGGACATGACCATCATTAGGTATTTGCACTGGCTTCGAATATATTTAAACTGACTCACCAAAAAGTGGTTGCTCTGCCCTGATAGCACAATGAGTTGAGAAACTTCAACTGGTAAACTCACACTACAACTGCGACAATTTTCTGAGTTTTAACCATCAGAGGCAGGGCATTTATACTTTCCCTTTAACACGGACCAACATAACCACGTGTTTCAGAACGAACCATAAATTGGGATCCTTAGCATCTGTCTTCTACCTTTTGTTTTTGAATTTGTCGCTGATTGAATACTGTTTTTAATGAACGTTCAAGGAATTGTTTTCGTGATTGAAAGAGAGATGATTTTGCCATGGTGTCTTCATAACAGCAGTTTAACAAAGCTTTTTTAATGTCTTTATTGTTTTTCACTGCCATTAAATTGAAAAATTACGTTAGAACAGCTATGTTCATCTACAAGGTATCACTCGGTTTGATTTTTGTTTCATACCTTGCCGGTTTAGGTGTTGATTTTTCATGCACACGAAAAACTAATGTGCCTGTTATTGTTTTTGTTGACATCTCCCACACTCCACTACTGATTAGCTGCACAGGTTTTAAGGTAAACAACAATTTTATTATATTTTTGATAATACTCAGTTTGAACTTCTACACACTCTCTTTGAAATTTTTGTTTTGAAATTAAAAAAGCCGTAAATGGTAAAGGTTTTCTCTGCCGTAGGGGGTTTGTCGTATATACTGGTAGACCGCATTATGACAAATAGAAAGGATTAATTTATATCTGCACTACAAAATTTAGATGCAATTAAAATGAACAACAAAAATAAAAAATAACAACAGGAACAAAATGCCGCTTTCAAACAAGTAAATAATCATTTTCAAAAGTCAAAAGTACTAAAAGTAGTAGAGTTTATCAAATAATGATTTAGTTTTTCATCGGTGTGAAATAAAAGTGTGCTGTTCTTTTGAAAGTCCTTTTTCAATGGTAGGTCATTTTTTCAGTTTTCGCTCAGTATTAGTTTGTGGGCGTAACTAAACAAAAAAAAAAGTCTCTTGTGCTGTTCAATATATTCTATAGTAGTGAAAATACAATGAATTTGTAAAACAAACATGAAATGGTTCCGACGTAGTATCCTTGCATCAAGCAGTTACCATCAAAAAAAATATTGTCGTTTTACTAATATTTTCAAACTCAGTACAAAAGGCTCTTTCAGTTGTTGCATGGTCAAGGAATGTCCTTATCATTTGTCGAAATTGAAGAAAAAATATAGAAAAAACCTCAATTTTTCCTAATAGACGTGTTATGTAACAATCTCAAAGCAGTTTTCAATGAAATATTTGGCGTCAAACTCTAGAAAAACTAAACTCCAAGATCGAGTGGTTTGTTTTGGTTTCTTTGATCGATATAGCTACCTGGCTATATATGTACACTGATATAACAAAGAACTATCGGAAGTCTTAGAAAAAACTTTTGCTCTAAACCTCTGTACACTCTGTCTTGAAAATTCTTCTCGAACACTACCCTATACTAGGTTTTTTCTTCTGAGAGTTTGTTTTTGTTTTAAATATATCAAAAGCTTGCGCCTTCAAAGTTCACAACGACGACCCCAGGTCATATAACCTAACACACTTTTTTACTCTAAGATAGCTTTCTTATTTATCGCGGCACTTTCAAAAGCCTTTTGTAAAATCTAAATATTGTTTCCACCTCGGAGACATGGAAAACAGGACGAATACGATTGCCAGAATCAAGAGAGTCACGAACAAAGTTTGGTAACACGCTGAAGACGCTCCGACTTTGAGCGTAAAACTTAATGACAAAGGACTTGGTTCTTTATTCTGTTTATAAGGATAAGCCATCCTTTTTGGAAGGATTTAGTAAGTTTTCATATTAAATGTAGAGATTAGAGTAATATTTTTGAATTCAATTAAAATTATATAATATTGTACTAGTCAATTTTCATTAGTTATTGTGACTCAGAGAAGACCGTCCTAAACATTTAGGAATTGGGGTACAAACCGTTGAACGATCTCTCTGTGAAGTTACCGATCTAAAGATTCAAGGAAGTATTTTAAAATATATTTTACTTGTCAAAAATCTATGTGCACCAAGTATCTATATAACATCAAAATGGTGTTTCGTGAAACTTTTTAAGATAACATTTTTAATCTCAGTAAATCCTTCCACCAGAATATTGCCAAGTGCGTCCGTTATACACCACTAAGCCGACCAGGGCGTGGAATATACGGCCAGTCGACGCCAAAATTGGTCTTTGAAAAACTCTATGATATCATATACGTTTGTTTTTCTTGTAAACATAATAGTCGATATATATTTTTCTTGGCTTGTTAAATGATTCACCATGCATTTTTTTGATTGAAATAACAATGGTACGAGTTTTTCCTAGTCAAACCTGATGAAACTCTAAACATTTGTCTTTTACTTAGTAAATATAAGTTAGTTTCATAGAATAAAGATCTGTGTTGAATAACTGATGAATTTATGTAATGTTTTATTTTAAGTGTCTTTCGACATAAAAAACCTCTGAGTTTGACTAATTATATTTAGAAAGACAATCAGCTTACAGAAGGGAGGGCTTTTTTCATCGACTCCATGATTAATTCCTGATAAAAGTATTAAATAGAAATGCGTTTCCTTTTGGTTTCTTTGTTTTAGTTTTTTCTGGATGTTTTTGTTGGGCACTCTGCCCGCTCGGTTTTTCGCAAAACATACAAATAACTATCGATTTAATGTAATTTTCGCTCAAACTAAAGATGATTGATGATCAGTCGAATTAAAACATCTCTTGTGAAATCAAAAACGTTGTTCTGGTTTTTTATACTTTTGTGTTATCTAAAAGCCAAGAAAATGAATTTTCAGTTTCTAAAAATAATTTAAAATTTATAGTCACTCAAATTCTCTTTAGAACTAATATATACACATATATATTTATTTATTTTTGATTGAACAAAGATTAAAAGTTTTAACTTTCTTATTTGTAAATAAACCTACCTTCATAATAAGTTCTGTTTTTGCTTTTTATTCGAAAAATTCGCCTGGAACTGATCAAACCTTTCCGTAGTTCAATGATATGAAATCAAGATACCAAAATGGTTACATGAAAAATTTCAAAACTTCTCACAACTATAGGTGATAGCTTGAACTATGTTTCAGTAGTTTTGTTCGGTTTGCCAGGGTTAGTCCGGCCAGTTTGAGCTTGCTTAAGGACAATGATCAGTCACTAGTTTTCATGTGATATTCATTTCAACTTAAGATAACATTTTCTACTACTTACGTTTTAGACCCACTTTCATTGATTAAGGAAGATATAAATTGTAATCCTAACTAAAACTCTTTTTACAGAAATAAAATGCTATTTTCAGGAATTCAAAATGATGATATGTGATGCATATATATTGGGGATATTCTAAATATGTTACTGCATGTAGTTAAGTAAACTGCCCGATAGTTTCATTTAAAAATATTTTTTCAAGTTTCTTTCTTTTAACCAATCAGTGTACAAGCATTAAAAGACGACTCAATCTATGTAAATACAGATTTATTACACATTTAAGAAATATGACAACGTTTTTGACTGAAAGACAAGTCATGTTTCATTGCTAATTGTTTAGCCTTTTGTCTTAATTTTTTTAACTTTACAGAAATTCATTGTAATTTACACTGGTATATCCATTTTATGCGTGACAACCTGGTATTATAGTATTGACAATTTCAAAACCTACAATTACCAGTAATTCGCTTTAACTTCCACTCCAAATGAAGATGATAGATGTTCGTTTGAAACGCGTTTTGTAAAAAACTAACTACACTGTCTGCATTCTTGCTATGAAGTGTTGCAAAAAAGATATTGAAGACAGAATGAAAACTTTAAATGAACTAAATATTATTATCCATAGGTAAGATTTTTTACTATGCGTAAACAATAACTTGGTATAGAGGGAGTTTTTAAAAACATGAATAACTTCCAGCGAAAACTAGATGAATTTGTTGAAACAGCAGTGGGATACCCATCGCCGCAAATGAATCCTGTCTGACAGCTACACAGCAAACTAGTCAATGTCACAGCTATAAAAAGTAATCTTGACTTAGAAATATTTGTGATAATTGAATAAAACGACTCGTTCAGCTTCAATTAAACTTTAACTTGTAAGAGATTATCAAATCACACTTCAAATCTTAACTTTTACAGCTGGAAATTTAGAAATAAGAGTTAAGATATTCTTCTAAAGATATATATTTAAAAACGTAATTTAATACACGAACAGATCCTTTTTTTTTTGATGCATGTAAGCAATTTCTTGTTTTCAAATCTTTATGTTTTAGTTATAATATAACTTACACAGACAAGACACTTAGACATCGCGTTAATTTCAAAAATGCGATTAACTTTTAAACTGAATCCACTCTAGCTAGCTAACTCCTTTCTCTAGCTGCTCTACATCTTTTGTTAAATTGCATATATATATATATTGTATGTTAAACGGCTTCAACTAAATAATCGTTTTTTTCCCTCAACTGCTATATTTTCGTTTACATTTTCTAATAGTAATAGTAAATGTGCATGTTTCCATAAGAAATTTACTTTCCGCCATCTTGTTGTGAAAATAATCGATATCAATGTAAAAATAAACAATTGTCGAATATTTTTAATCCCTATACAGCTATTTTTAGATCACATTTATGATATTGCGGAACGGTCAGTTGGCTTTGAGAGTTACCTAAGTGGATTAGGCGTGCTATTGTACATTTCGTTTGACGCACATAGCAATCACGGGGGAACAGTACGCGGCGGCCTCCACGCAAGCGTTGCGCACAATAAATTCGATCAAACACTCACTTTAACTCAACTTCCTCTATCCATCTATACTTTAGATCACTGATTTAGATTCATTCTATCGTAAAACTTATTACTGACATTTTTCAATTAGTTTCAAATCATAAACGAATTCTATAACTTTTGTGCATTCATGTAATAGTTATTTTACAAATGCACTAGAAATAGAAGACTAACAGGGTGTCTGGAAATGTTAGTTTCACAGTATTTTGATTTACTGAATTTTACTTTTAATACTAATTAATTTTCAAGAGTTTTTTGTTCGAGCCTTGTAAGATTCAGGGAGTTTTTTTTTTTAGTTGGCCTGTACAAAATATAAACGTTTTAAACCTTCTATTCCCATATCGAGCTATATGTATATATATTCACCGATTAATTGATCTAACAGTGAAAATGTACAAATGACCATGAAATATGTTTTTCTACATGATAGGAAAACACTGCTAGCATATTAAAGGAAATTTTAAAAGAGATCAAATTTTGAGAAGCCAAAGGTACAAGCAATCAAACCATCTGTTAATACATCTTTCCCTCTATCCCTCATTTTTGCATTTTTTGCAGGAATAAATGGCAAAAGTACATCCAATAAGACGGCAGCATAGTTCAAACAGGAACTATTCTTCGAGATAAATCTCGCTAGTTTCATTACTTTAGTTTACGATTGGTTTTGATTTTTAAATACAATATCGTTCGGCCCAAAAACGACATTTTATTTCCTCCATAAAGCTAAAAACCGTCGCTAACAATAAGTTTGCATGATCTACTATTGAGGTGAGTTAAACTGATCAATTCATTTTATTTTGGATTTTTCTTTCGTTTAAAGCACATATTTCTTTATTGATGTTCGTCATTGTTACTGAACCGATGGAATGTCACAAACGGTTTGGAAACTAGTTAGAAACGAACACTTAGAAGTAACCTTGCAAAGACACAAATTGATGCTTTTTTCCATAAATTTAAGTTTCAAATAAAAAAAAACTTGCATCGTTACAGTTTCATTTGATGTTTATGCAGAGGAACTTGCTTTAAGATTACAGAACAAATACCCTGGGCAAATGGCTTTGGGAAAATCTCGATTCCGAGCTTCGAGTAATGCTATCCCGTTGATTTTTGGTGTAAATAAAGCCCGATAAATGTAGTTTTAGTAATTGTGTGCAAAAATAATTTCAATTGCTGAGACAGATTTTAATTTTATTGCAAATTTATTGTAAATTTGCCAACATAACGTTTGTCTTCTTTCTTTTCTGGTTTTTGAGAAAAAAAGATCTTCATCATGCAGCTCAGCTTTGAATCAAACAAAGTTTGAAAGACGAAAAAAAAAAAATTCAAACACTGAAAAAAAGATAGACTAAAACTCAGTGTGATACACTGATTACTGACACACTTTGCATGTTAATTGAAAATAAATAACGAAACAAATGTTTAAATGTTTTTTTTTAATCAGTGTGCAACTAAAACAAAGCATTCTATACTAAGTTATGTAAATTTGATTCTGCACATACACACTTTTGCTACTCTCGTTAATCACAATCTAATGCACGTACGACCCTGCGTTGTCGCGACTTGAGAGAGAAACTCTGGGACCAGGGTAAATGCATAAAGAAAAGTCAATGAAAAGCAAAGTAGAATGTCTATAGGTTATTTAATTTACGAAGTAAAGCTTGAGATCAAGCGACATGCAGAAAAAAGCTGGAAATTTAAAGAAGTTAAAAAAACTTACTTGCATGTTTCGTTTGTGCTTGATAAACACTCGAAGATCTGATGAAAACCAGTGTAGTGCAGGATTCGCGGGAGTTGCCAGGATATTTCGGAAATCTGTTTGACGCAGCCATCTCTGACCTACTACTAGATCTAAAGACGTATCCATGCAGTTAGGAAATGTGGGAGTTTTAATAATAAATTGATTATGTAAAAAGGAGGAATTAGTTTAATTGTTCGGACAAGCCGTTCATGCAAGAAGCCGTATAGCTAAAAAGGAAGTTTAATTGATGTTTTCACAAAGAACACCAGTATCGGTATACTTTCTAAAAACTACGTATATTTCAATTCTGTGAGTCGCCCAAACGTCCTGTCTATCTGAACAAAGCAATTGGATGTAAAATCGACCAGATTATTTAAACAAGATCTTACCGAAAAAGTTGCTAAAGGTACTTAACTTTAGTCAGCTAATATTTCTATAAAAATTGTTGAAAGAAAAGTGTTCTTCAGCCATCAATGAAATGAAAGGAAATTAAACGCTAAGAAAACTTTATCAGTTTGGCTGTTATCTTGTTATTATTGATTTATCCCTTGCTTTTGATGTTAATAGTCTATCTACATGTGCGAAATTTGGGGTCTTGCTTTTATACAGGAGTAATTGTTAAAAATATTGAAAGAAAGGAGGAGGAGTGAAAGAATAAGAAATCTAGAAGAACATAAAAAATATAAACAAGGGAGTACGAGGACACGAATAATGTTAACAACAAGAACATCCAGACCTAGTACATTTTCTTAGCCTCATCGGAATGAAAAATAATATCCAATAAAAAGATTCTTTAAATCAAAGAGGAACTACTTCTCACATAAGTTTTGAAAACGGATTACAAATTCACTTTATGAAATTTTCATCAGTTTGGACATTTATTATCAGATAGAATATCATTATTATTATGTCAAAATGTCGCAGTTATAACCTTGCACAGTTTACTGAAATAAGGGTACGTTGGATTGTATTCCTCGTTGTATTTCCACGCGCCATCGAAATCAAATTAAAAAACGCTGAACTTTAAAGCAACACTCGAGAAAAGCAAAAGGATTTTTGCATCATGACATCAGTTTAGGCTTCAGACGTTTTAAAACCACGATAACAGTGACAAACAAGAACGCACGGTGTTGACTTTGTACAGTGATCTAGATCTGGTGTCCGCGGATTTGAGTGTACGACGACGAAATGGGTTGCATTTTACCTTTACTGTATGTATACAGAAGGAATATCTTAAAAGCGTTGCACAGTTATTCAGTCTAGTTTTATACGACAATTAGGTTTCTTATCTAACGCCTGTATATTTAAAGAATGTATTAAAATTTTCAATGGCCGAGATTTGTACTGCATTAATGCAATGCCTTTGAGAAAGTTCACGATGTGAATAGAGACAACACTCATGGTACAAAAATGTGATTACCCTGGGATGTCTTTGTCAGTGCAACTTAAACTCGTATCTTGACTGGATACAACGAATATGCAACGAATAGGTAATTATAGTTTCATACACGGCGGAGGCAAATACTTTATAAACTCAAATAGAAAAATAGTGAATTTGAAACTGTGTCCACCAAAGTTTTTCTTTATTTATATCTACCTGTTCAAATTGCAGATTTATACAGTTTGACATGCGCCACTTGTCATTTTTTTATAGTTTTTGTTTTTCCTTTAAATTATATGTGCATTTACACGTGCTTATAAGCTGTTTATACCATCTTAAGTCTTTTTACATGGCGTATTTAACGTTGAAACATGTTTGAATTATGAATCAGTTGAAAATAGAACTTTAAAAGTCATCGTTATTACCTCAGTATAAATTTTTGAGAAATGACAAGGTTTATTTTGAAAATGTTGCACAAATAAATTGCTTAACCGTTTTTGGAACTGAATTCTGATAAATTTTCACGAAAGAAGTTTTTGTTGGAGTTCTTTTTTTCCCTTC
>JANCMA020335678.1:0-21639 GCA_024336925.2 Zoanthus solanderi | reverse complement strand
GGGGGGGGTTCCAGAACTCCCAGTTTTTAGCCAATATATATTTTTAAAATCAATTAATTTCAATTTATTTCTAACTTAAGTAGGAAAATGGGAAAATTCAAGTAATATTTTGGTGAAACGTAAAGCTTAAAACATTGTGTCAAGTATCAAAATCAAACATTTGATAATCTTTGTCTGTCCAGAATGTTTCCTTATTTCTTACAATAATTGGTACTATAGGGTTCCTCATGAATGTTATGGGTAGGGACTGGGGAATGGCAAAGTGGAACCCCCCCTCCCCCCTCAAAAAATCCTGGAGATAACCCTGAGAAGTTTCTACAGAATTACATCCATCAAACTTTTAAAGAAATCAGAAGCAATTTTTTATTCACATTGGTTGTTTGATTTTTCATTCAGTTTCATAACAATTGCAATATAAGTTTTACTTGTTCAAAATTTGTAACAAGTGAAGATCTCTCTGTAGTTACATTAGAGAAGATTCATCATTTTCAAATTGACTATTTTCCATTTCATTTCATTCAAAAAAAGAGTATTTTACTCTCAAGATAATTCAATTGGTTTATCGTAGAAAAAACTATTTTTTCGAAATTCACTATCAAATATCAAAAAAGGCCAAAATAATGATAAGATTACATAGCCTTTTAAATTCTTCTACAAAGTTCTTCATTTAACGTAAATACACCTTAAGAGATTTCGTACATTTCTAAAACCCACAAGCTTTTTCTACCCACAAGCTTTTTCAGCGATTAAACCTTTTTCTAGGAATTTTCTACGTTTTTCCAAGAAAAAGTAAATTCAAAAATTCCCATTATGCATTTTAAAATCCTCAAAGATAAAATTTGAATTGGTTGTTTTGTAATTGTAATTCCACAATCAAAATTCTATATTATTTCATCCTACAAATATGACAATATAATGTTTGTATTTCTCTGATATACTTGAATGCAAAAAAAAGCATTTTTCAAATGTCTCTACTGAGAGTGCAACTTGATTCTTGTAAATTTTTCTACTAAATTCCAAACTGATTTCAGCATATATAATGAGCAAACTAAATACTAAAAAATTTGTAACACAGAAAAAAAATTATTTTGTTAAAAGTTTTGTAATCTTCTACTGCCCTTTTCAACTCCAACCTGATTTACTGACTGCAGATCAGTCGAATGTAATGAATAAGGTTCTTGGTTGTGTAGCATAGTCATGGTAAACTGAATTGGTTAATTCCAGATACCAAAGTCTGCAACGTGTCAGCTGCTTTCAGCAGCTTCCAATTGGGTTTCATCTTGGAACCAGACTTGGTAAGTGCCACCTCAAAGGAGTCATGCAAATAAATGCATGCAGATAAGTTAACCATGGTTTTCTTTAGCTGCATATTCAAGGTGGTGCAAGATGTGTTGACACATGCTCAGACTTTGCAGTTTCACTTGGCGAGATCTCTGAAATAAGCTTTTGTGCTTTCTTCCTGGCAATAACAGCAGCTTCTCTAGCATGTTCAGCAGCTGTGTCAGCATCCATTGCTCGATCCCTTGCAGCTGTTGCCCTGGAAAGTGCCATGTCTGATTTTTGTGTCGCCATCTCTTTTGCTTGCTGTGCAGCCTCACATGCTAAACGAAGCCGCTGTCTCAATCGAGTCACACAGCTAATGAGAGCACCTTTTTTTCCAATATCATTAACAAGAATGTCATTTTCCCACTCTCCTTCAAACTTTGTACCATCAGGAAGAACTGCAACACCAAAACCATGCCGCATGTTTTCATGCCATTGCCCAGTATAATTGTAGCGATCAGAACATTCAACAACACCATAGCCATGTCTTTTATCTGCCTTCCACTCCCCCCAGTAAATCTCTTTTATTGTTTTTAAAGTTACTTGCTGAATACCAACATTACCACTGTCTGTAGCATCAGAAACAACAGATGAGTGTTTTGATGAGCCACTGACAGAACTTAATGATGATTCTGTCTGACTCACAATTTCGCCGTCCTTGTGACTAGCACTGTTAGAAGTCTGGGGCTTACTGTCACTTGATGAACTAAGCTTTTTACGACTTGGTTTAGCAAGTTTACTCTCAAGTATTGAACCATTAAGTTTAATTGATTCAACAGACTGACGAGAAATGGTCCGAGCATAATGGGGCAACTTTGTTGTTTCATCTCTCTTGCAAACACCACTTCGAAGCCCATAGCCACAACGGACACCAGTTTTCCACTGTCCATAGTAATGCCCTAAAAAGAGAATGAAATGAATAAACAATTAAATTTAGTACTTATCCAATAAACTAATGATTTTTTGTCGCTGAATATAAACTGCAACATTTCGACAGCAACCTGCAAGTTTTTGTAAAGTAATGGAATAGAATGCCAGAAAAGATTCTTATATCATTCTATTTCTCATTTAGTGGTCATACATTATCCTTGCCTGATGAAGACTTGCAAGCTTTAGTCAAGAAATTGCAGTCTTCCAAGTTACTGTAGAAAAAATTGCTAGACAGATATTAAAGTAGAATTAATTGTTTATTGTGATAGAATTTGCTATTTTGTACAAACAACTAACTAGGTTTAAGAGTTAAGACCAATACAATTTCTTGATTTAACCAGGGATAGTAATTTAAAGGACTGGTAAAATTAATACAAGAATGACTTACGTGATTCATCATTTGGTTGTACAATAAAAAGTAAACTTACTTGTCCCATCTTTCAAATAAGGAGACCCAGTTGTAGGTCTGCCAAACAGCTGTCCATGGCTGCTAGCAATCAGGCTCACTATTTTTATGGTAGTTCAAAGGGGTATAGCCTGCTACCAATGTGGCCATAGTACCCAATATAGTGGCTTCAAGTTAGCTATATGCCACAAGCATTGCACTTTTACCATGATTACAACAGTTACTGTAGGTTGCACTGGCTCAATTAGTAAAAAAAAATGTGGCATTGAATTAACATTGAAAGAACACAAACTGGTTATGGTAACAGGCCATCTACACTGTAAACATCTTGCCCCATGGTCATTTCTCCCAAAGTCATAATTTTATGTGTAAATCATGCAAGTTTAACTGTTTCATTATTTTTAAATCTAAACTTGTACCAAAACCCTCCTATTTCCTTTGGTTGACGTCAGTAAAAATTTGAGCAATTTGGTGATTAAAGAAGAATGAAGATGAATGTTAATTATGTTCTTCTTAATAAAGAACATATCATTCAGTAAAGACTGGCCAAGCCAAATGTTAAGCTATTTAAAACCTGGACTGGAGGTACTCCTTCACATACAAACATGCAAGAAGGCTATAGGTACTGAGTAAAGATACATTCATGAATAGCAATCTTGGATGAATTTAAGGCATGAGTCAAGCAATCTGATTTAAAAAAAAATAAAACAACACTAAATAACAAGCTTCTTCATTGCTAAAATATTCAAACTTTTCCACTTTGGAAATTGATTTTCACAGTCAACATCCCCACCTTCGGGAGGACAAACTTGTTTCTTCAAATTGCCTAACCTCTGGGGATGATTTTTACAGTCAAATTTCTCACCCTCGGGAGGACATGTTTCTTCAAACTGTTCCACACTGGAGCAATTATCTTCACAGTCAAATTCCACACTCTCATGAGGACAAGTTTCTTCAAACTCTCCTACTTTAAAGGTCACAGTCGAATTTCCCACCCTCCGGAAGACTGGTTTCCTCAATTGCCCCACACATTCACAGTCATATTTCCCCAAAGCAGGTGGGGGTTTAGGGGAGGGGCTGGTTGGGGCAGGCATAGCTTTCAGAAATACAGTTGTATTTTGTGCCTTAAACAAATCAGGCTTGCCTTGAATTTTACAGTTTTCCATCCCCCACCCCCACTCCCCTTCTCTAAATTCCTGGATCCATGTCTGCAAGGGAAAGAGAAAGGGGGGAGGGCAGGTTTCTTGAAAGTATAAGAAAATGTATGATCCTGCAACATTTTGGGAGTCACAGGTATTTTTGACTTTTTGATGGCATCCAAGAAACTCATTTTGAACAATTTTCTGCACAGTTTTGATACAAAAATTAAGTTACACTGAATGTAAATTATTTTCTACTCAAATAGTTAATCTAACTTTTTTCTACTTTTTCCAAAACAGCAGCACTATAAATGTGCATGTGTTTAAAACTGTTACCACTGAAAGATGTACAAACAGCATTTAAAGAATGTCATACTGCCACTGTAAATATTAATAGCTGTGATTTGTCATCAATAACATCTGAGAACAAATGAGTGAAATATAAATTGAAAATGTCTATGTTCCAAATGAAAGGACATCAATTTGCAAACCCAAATATGAAATCTGAAAGATTTTGTTTTTAAAAGTCTATAAACTTCAAGATTTTACTTTGTTTTGCATAAAAAAACACCTTTTGGTAGAATAAGTTTCAGTATTGCTCATCATGATAGAAAAGTCTTGAAGTTTCCAATAAACTCAAACATCTGGAATTGGTTTAAATGTTGCAATTAGAAGATTGTGGTTAGAAAACAACAAAATGCAATGACTGAATGAGTGAAAGTAACTCTTAACTGTCTTGGTATTATTTTATCAAAGAAGATTTATATATCTGTTTCCATTTCTTGGAGGAATATGATTATTTCGCAGTTTATCAAATGCATTTTGAATGTTTTGTCTTTATCCATTTAAAATCTAATCTGTGTGTATACCCCAGATTTCTCTACTGGCATTCCAACAAAGCATGGTTTCTTTCCATTGATGAAACTTTATTCTTCAGAACTGAAATTAGGATCAATTTGTTAATTTGGATTGTATTTATACTTGCTAGTTATTGTCCATCCTTTAATCAAGTTTTGCAAGTGCAGATACTGACACAGAGCAGAAAATTTGAAAATCTCCACAACCTCTTCTATGAATTGCCTCAGGTCAAATATAGCAGGCAGATTGAGTCTCCATTATCAACTTCAGCAGAGGGTAAATCTAGCAATTAACCTTGTGTTCAAAATAATTAAACAAACTTGTCACAAGCTATATATGTGCTCTCTAAGTGCACAGCCTCATACATTGAACTAACACCTGCAAAGGTTGGTATGCAAACAGTATGGTTAAGATCGGGTCTTTTATCTATTTTGCATGTTCACACCAAAAGCGCTTCTTGTGGAAAATTTCCTGCTGAAACAAATTAAAACGACACCATAACAAATATATAACATCTTGCACATGATTTCAACTAAAAAATCAGGCCAAATCACCAGCAGAAAAGTTTGTAAAATGTAAGACAAAGCAAAATAAAGCACTCCTTTTTGATTGCTTCAATTGGACAATTGTTAATAAAGAACATTCATATGCATGGTAAAAAATGCTATAACCACAAAACAAGAGATAATTGATATTTCATGCAAATCCTTTGTCATCCGCGGTTCTGTTTCGAGTAGAGCTAAAAATGCCAACATTGTATATCGTAACAAAAGTATATTTGAAGATTTCTCTTTCGTTTTTTATCAAATAACAAAACAGTTGTAATTTACAATATTATTTCGCACGGCTACAGCGAAAATCCAAACAGATTCTGCAGGTGAATATGAAAGTAAGGGTTGATTGTGTACATAACGCATGGTAGGCATTTTTGTCGATTTCTTAAAAACTCTCCATCTCTTTAGGGACTTTAACACGTTTTGGCATCAAAAGGTTGTTTCAGCTGAAATATTTGGTAAATATATCCGGGGACACTAAACCGTGTTGAAAATTAATACGCAAATCACCGCATAAATAAACACGCTCTACGAAAAGTGGCCAAAAGTAGTTCAATTGAATCTAAACAAACAAATATCTACATCAACTTAAAACAGTAAGCCTGAAAGCTGCACAAGGACAAAAATGAATTTTATAAGCACCATTTGAGGATACTTTCGACACTTCCCACGAACGATGTTTACATTAGAAACCGGCAAGTTGAAATTCACGACGGGTACCGTTTACATAAATTAAAAAGTTTAATTTTACCGGAATGATCTTACTTAAATGAGCTGGGCATAACATACCGATAGAATCTTTTTTAGTGAACAAGATTTTTTTTTTCAGACAACCAACAAGTTTAACGTCAGCAGCTGGTATTAAATACGTAATAAAAATTGCTTTTAACTGAAAATTAACTGAGTGGGCGAGACAAAATGTGGGACGATTTGTCTTCCATCTTCATATATTAACGAAATGATACAGCAAAATGAAACCATTTAACGGCCTGAAATTGTCTTGCGGTATCTATTTCGGAAGACAAAACTGTTAGCGAGTTGTAATTCAAAATTATGTGCAGCGAGATGCCGAAGTAGTGTGATTATATGTGACCCCTAAAGGATACATGTTGGTACATATTTTAAAGTAGTTTACAAATTGAAGCTGAAAAAATGTACCATGATCTTTCAGAACCAAATAGATACAAATTTCATTAAGAAGCACGGTCAGTATAAACGAAATCATGCAACCAAGACCAGACCAAATGTATTAAAATAGGAAGTCGAATTACAGACACGAAAAGATCACTAACAAAAATTTATAAACACAAATGGCTAACAAAACAGCAATTTTTCGGCTATGTAAAACAGTGATCCAAAAGTTAAACAAAGTTTAAGATAAGTTACTACGAAATCTCACCTCCATCAACATAAATTTCGATTCCGTAACCTTCCTGCAGTCCAGAAGTCCAGCTTCCCTCGTACCTTGCACCGCTTTCAGATCGTTGGACTCCATATCTGGCTTTAAAACCTTCCTCCCATTCACCCATATAAGTCCACTTCCCTCTGTATTCAACACCAAGGCCATGTCGTTTACCGCCATACCATTCTCCTTCAAATCTGTGTCCATTAGGCCACACATATAGCCCGCTAAGCTCAAATCCATTATACCAAGACCCTTCATATCTGGCCTGTCCTTTAGGTCCGGTACAAATTCCATGTCCGTGAGCTTTACCATTTCTCCATTCACCACAGTAAGTTCCACCATCTTCAAAGTCAAAACGACCCCCGTTCATAATCAGCTGTAGCAAGCATAGCTCGACAGCAGACTTCTCTAATATATCACTCACATGCTGAATTAACAGATCACTCGATATGAGCTCAGCAGCAACAAGACCCTGTGATTATCTTTGTTATGGTATACTGCGCATGCGACTGCTTCGAAACAGCTGACTCAACGCCGGCTCATCAGTTCGAGAAGCCTAATTTTTTTTTTAAAAAGATAATGGTAACTGCAGAAATGCATACATACCAACCCCAAAACCTTGAAAAGCGGAAGACATTTTTATGAGTCGACTTTTATTTAAGTTGTTCTGGATGACTTAAAATGTCGGTTCTCGCAACTGTTTCAGTTTGGCAGTGCAGTGGGGTATTCATGATTGACGGGATACGAGGATGACGCCTGACAGCGCGTGCACTATAAAAATCGCCTAAAACAGTCTGTTGTTTTGCAAGGGTGACGTATTAGCCCTTTCAATTTTTCTAATATTATGACCTTCGATAGTGTTGTAAGTCCTCAAGTATTACATAAGTATTTAATATTAGTGGACGTGAAAAGCGGGAGATTTAAGTACCAAAGCGGGAGAGTAGGAGACGAGGCAAAAAGGCGTAACTCTCCCACCAAAAGCGGGAGAGTTGGCATCTATGAGAAATGAGTAATACAATATAAGGAAACAGATAATCAGTAACCATATAACGTTAAAAAACTTCGGTTCGTGGGAAGATGGAGTTTTTGAAGTACATTCTTAGTTCTAATAATGCAAGTTACGGAATTAACAATTACACCCAATGACAATGTAAAAGATTTAATATCACACTGAGATTCTGTGAATAGGGACTTTAAGAAACGAGAACGGGAGCAAAGACGACGGTAGTTTTGAAAAATATTATTTCTCGTTTATTTTTTGCGTTTTAGATCAGCGCTAAAATCTTTAGTTGGACTTTGCATAAGATTTTTGAACAGTAAAAGGTACATGCATGGTTCAGCCTCGAAGGCAAACAAAGATTGTAAAATTTTGTTGTTTTGACGTTCACGTTGTCCACAGAACCCCAAAAGTGAGCTTTCCGCGGCGTATCACTGAAGACGACGGTAAGCAGGTGGTCCGCTCGCTACATTCCAGCGTGCAACTATTGTATTCAGTAATTAAGGCTATTGTTCTTTGCCGCTCTTGTCGTCGTTGCCATCCTCGCATCTTAAAGTGCCTATAGTAAGTTTTGCGTTCTATTACCGGTTTTTATATTGTTAACCGAATCAATGTCTTATATTACGTCCCTTTATGGCATAACTTCGCTGATTACATGCGCAATAAAATAAAACCGCGTGGCCCTTGGAACAACATTGGATTTTAAATGAGGATGC
This sequence comes from Zoanthus solanderi, assembly GCA_024336925.2. Lineage (NCBI taxonomy): Eukaryota > Metazoa > Cnidaria > Anthozoa > Zoantharia > Zoanthidae > Zoanthus > Zoanthus solanderi. The sequence continues at coordinate 13,311 of JANCMA020335678.1, read as the reverse complement.
TTTACTTGGGATGATGTGAGGGTTATCTTTTAGCAGGAAATTGTAAAGCCAAATCCGCTAAGGACAAAAACGCCGTGTATAAATTCAGAAAGTCGAAAAACGTAAGCTCCAACGTTGTAAAATCAGAATACATACGGTACATACTTTATTGCACGTCCGCCGAAGGGCCTTTCATAATCTCGTTCCCAGAGGCTGCGATCCTATTTGTCAGTGACAGGGATTGGGACCGATTTTTCTCGCGCATATCCCAGATACCCGTGAAGACTAATAATAATAAAATAATACTAGTAATAATAGACCACAACAGCCTGATCACTACCTTGCTCTTTTCAATAAATGGGTGGATTCTTGCAAGTCTCCCGATATATTAGAGAGACTGGGACTTTGGTTATATCTTGCCTGTTGCTCAATTTAAAACAATCAAATATGACAAAATACACTGATGGCGTTATAATTTTTTTTTTGTTTTTTTTGTTTGACAACTACATTTTCAGAGCTGAAAACGGTTTGAGAATGGTATATTATTATATTTAATTTTCCTTTATTTGTTGTCGATCCGATACATTTGTAAAACGTCTAATGGAAGCCATTTCGTTCTGTTTTTTTGTGGCTATAAGCCAGTTTGGAGTTTCAGAACTACATGCGTGCGTCGGGATAAAATGTTATATTCATTAACTTGAACAAAGGAACGGTAATGAATTCTCATCCCGCTCCATTACGTTTCTTTGTTAAAAGTTTCATGAATATAACATTTTATCCCAACGCACGCATGTATTTCTGAAAATCCGAACTGGCTTATTGAAAACAAAAACTTCAGGAATTAATCAAAAACGTAGGAATTTATCATCAGAAGTAGGGCAATGGTACGAGGGGGACAAAGAAAATGCAAGTATTTCTTAATCTACAGAAAAGAGTTTTAAAAAATACAATAAGAAAACTAAGCACAGACAACGTAACAATCCATTGACAATTGACATCTTAAAGGAATGGAAACACTTTACATAGACCTATTCCCGGTGAAGAATAACAGCACTAAATGAGACAGTTGAAGACTATTTTCCACGACTAAAAAAATACGAGTTAACAAAAGAAGAAAAAAAAAATAGGTGCAAGGGAGAATGAGAAACTAAAGAAACTGGTGAATGCAAGGTATCAGTTAAGAAATACAAGAAAAACTACAACCTTAACACCCCGTACTGACATGATATTAATCAGCTAGGTCTTGGCTGTTTCTTTTAAAAAAATATCACTGATCAATGTTAAAACACAGGGCAGAAGATCTTAGAAGTAAAGTGAACCAGAAACATACATAAAGATCATTCTACTGGTACTTGTTCTCAGCTTCTTTGGGCATGCTGTAAGCTCTTTAAAAGAGTTGCAGCCTGAACATGAGCCTAGAGCACGGCCGCTTAGCCTACTATCCAAGCACCGTACAATGAAAATCCTTGTTAGAAACTAAATTTACTCCAACGAATTTTTGAGAGCTACATTGCGTGTATCGAGCTCTAGTCACTGAAAGGGGTGATGTTTAGAGCCCTTTCAATACAAATTATTTATCATTTTTATTGAACATTTTTATTCTAAAAACTTATAACAATTTGATAATTGTATTGGGAATAAAAATGTTCCCATAACAATAAAAACAAGAATTAGAATAAGAATAAGAATGTTTTTGTTATGTGTTCCAGAACTACATGTTAATTGAGGATTCCCTAATTAAACGTGACTAAAATATGCTAAGAAATTGTGCTAAGAAATTGTGCTAGTTTGCATAAATTTTAGTTCACAAATTAATAAAGCAATACACTGCTTGTAAAAGATACGGTCACTGGTGAACTAATGACATACAAGGTTGTTCCTTAATCACTGCCCATTATAGGCAATTATCAAGGAACCACTCTGAAGCTTTAATGGGGAACGGGGTATGTGATCTAGGGTGGAACATCCACCCCCTCTCAACGTTAAATGACGAGAGGCTACAACAAAAAGCGCCTGAAGTATATCTATTTTTATTTTTTATTTTTGATATCTTTATAATAGTGTTCGGTAAAACACCAAAACCACTAATACCTGGTTTTACTAACAGCGTTTATTATTCAGTTGCCAACTTAGCATCGAGTTTATGTCTTGCTAATATTGGTAAAAAAGCTTGCTGTAACATTGTTTTCTCGCAAGTTTTCCTAAGAGCTGAAGTTCTATATATGTTGTGAAAAAAAAATGAAAGCTTTCTGTTGTACTTGATTATGGCAGGTATGGATGGTGAACAAAGAATTTCTTGTGATTATTATATTAAGAGTATTGCTGTAATAATACTACTAAATATTAATAAGTTACTAGATTGTCAAACAGGAAGCAACAGCACTAGCCATAATAAATGCAACATACAGAGAGTTCCAGTGTTAAACCTTCCGGTAAAATGGTGAACGTAGGCATCTATTTGCTTTCTAAACGTCACGTTTTAGCATGAAGTACAGTGGGTCTTGAAGTTTTCTGATTACCATAAAATATGTTTCAGAAATGGGTAAAAATTTGCACGTAGCTTTCTTTCATCTTCTCTTTTTTTAGTTCAGAAAATTTGTCCGAAATCAAACAATATAGTTGATGTGACAAAGTTTTTTATTGTCTATAATTATTATCTTAGATAAAATAGGAGCAGTTAAGATACCCTTACTACCCCCTCCACAAACATCCCAACAATATATTATTCGAGATTTGTCCCAATTACATTTTGTTGTCATTTATCAGCGTTCCCGATGTTACGCTTGTGATTGCATGCTTTCCAAACTGTTTGTCACGCATGTCATTCCAAGTCACGCCAAGTGTTATTGATACTACAAACATGCCGAAATTCTGAGTTCGTATTGTAGCTGTGCAGATTTTTTTTCTTTAAAGGTAGCGTTCTACCTTTTTCTATTTGCTTCCATAAAGTCTCTCATGAAGTCCACAAGCACTTTAGTCTCCTTCACCTGAATAGCATTATACAATGAGACTCTGATTCCGCCTACCGATCTGTTGGTGGTAAAAATTGGGTTAAAAGCAGATCTAGATGCTTAGGAAAGATAGCCCAATAATGATCTCTCCTTACAAAAACTGTTAACGCGATAACATTTCGGTAACTGTTTTTTGTTTTGCATGCAACGTTTTTTTAAAAGTAAGCATTGGTAAACAACTGCAACTTGTTTTCATGTGAACATAGAATAATTTATACTTAAACTAATAAACTAAAAAAATAATCTGTAGTGGTTTAAATTAGGTACAAAGGAAATAGCTTACAAACTAAATATATAGAGGATATTAAACCGTGGCGCGAACATACGAGGTTTATCTTCGAGTGAAAAAATATTTCACGAGCGCAGCTCGCTCGTGAAATCTTTTTTTCACGAGAAGATAAACTTCATATGTTTAAACCAATGTGTTCTTTTCTTTTTATTATATAGATATGAGTGTTTCGAAAATAAAAAAAAAAACACTAAACGAAAACAAAGGAATGACGTCAGCTACATTTTCACTAGAGAGGATTTGGAAAATATCTTACTCGTATCCCGAATGTAGTCTCGTATGGAAAATAAAGAGTTGTCTATTTGAGAAATGACCTTGTTAGTAGTTAGTCTTTGTAATAACAACAGTTATTCATATTATTTGTGAGTTTAGAATGAAAACTTGGTGAAAGGAACAGCTTTACCTGTGACCCTTGAGTTGTATCATGCCCTTGGCAAAGGCTTCACTAAGGAACTTCTTCTCAAGCTCTTCATCACCCCCAATACTGCCGATCCTGAATGGAACGTTGACACACGAGCGAGCTTTCTTTTCCACACATCCACTACAATAAAAACACAGACAACTTGCATCAACAGTGATGGATATTAATGAGGCCATTTTTTGTTACATTTCACTAACATTACAGGTCTTGAAATCCACGACGGCCACGCGGCATTTGCCGTGGACGCCCCTGGCCACTGCCATAACGCCCCCAGAATTGTGTACAATTTACGGCCACAAATGGCCTGCCCCTTTTCTGTTTGGTGCCGCCGTGCCTTAAGAAACAGGTGTTAAAACATAGGGTATTTTTCCGTTAATATCGCCTGAATGAGCTGAAAGTGATCAAATTATATTGAGGTGACAGTCGAATACACAAACATATTTTTGCAAGGCCTGGTATTATATTAAAAATACTGTTGCAGGTTTAAAAAAATAGGCTGTCTAAGACTGTATGTCGCTAGTGCAACTACAAATACAAAACTGAATAATGAAAAAACTGAATAACGAAAAAACTGAATAACGAAAAAAACGAATAACGAAAAAACTGAAAAATGAAAAAACTGAATAACGAAAAAACTGAAAAATTTTGAAATATAGTAGTATTGAGAAATAATTATAACTTTGGTGAAAAGTAAGGATTCTAAAGTTTAGTGAAAGAGTAAACATCAGATTAGTTGATTTCAGTTTCAAATCTTTAATGTATTGGCAACCGCCATTTTCAATCGGCTAAGACCGAGGACGTTGACGGGTTGGAATTTGAACATAAAAACATTGTGCTTCCAAAATTTAAAATTTAATTTTGTTTGTTAATTAAACCAGGCCAATCTGATCTTTTGAAGCACGGACCCGACTGATCTTTATAAAACTTAAATCAAAACGTTTTAGCCGTTTGGCCTTCAATGGAAAAAGTCCGACTACTTACGAAACAAGACATATATGCCGACAAAATAATGGTGATTGTGTTGATATCTGACTAACTTGTTCCAAGTATTTTGAATATAGAACTTTGACTTGTACATCATCGGAACGAAAACAATGATGCATACACAAGAAAACCTTTACTCGAACAGTTTTAAAGAATGTAAAAAAGAGTAGACAACGAACTTCCTGAAGTCACTGATTCATATAACTGTAATTCACTGATTCATAATAATACAGAAGGTACAACGATTATAGCATGATCTGATGAACACACAATTGAAGCCTATTACCCGACCATCACTTCAGAGAGCGGGTCCACTAGATGCATTCCTCTAGGTTACTTCTCGGTAAACTTCTGGACTAGCTTATTATAGTGAACTTCCATGCCATAATAGATACCTATTACAGAATTCCCAGCGGAAAGCCTGTTTGTTGACATTCTTTTAAAATCTTCTAAAGTCAAAATACTTCTAAACGGATTTACCTATAGCTCTGATGTTTGCCACGAGTCAAAGCAGAATCAGGAATCGGTTTTATCAATTAAGTGAGTATTTCGCATTATTTTTCTCTATATATTTTTTCCAAATGTGATGTTTTTTAAAAAAAAACTATTACTTTTGAAACAAGAAGTGTTTTGTATATACGGCAACACTTTAAACGCGAGCCGCTGGTATAAATAGGGGACTCCTCTCGGTCAATCAATTGATATCACTGAAATATTCAAACATGGCGACCGTTGGACCGCTACGGCACGGGCATACACTTGAAGGTTGTTATTGTTGTTGTACAATTTTTAAAATCAATTTTGGATAATTAAATAAAGAATTTTTAAATCAAAAAACATATTGTGTAATATTTTTTGTTTATTCAAGAGAGTCAAAGGAATAAAACACGTACAGCCCTTGACTGCAGTGACTAAATTGATTATTTTGAATTTATGCTGCTCCGACCTAACGACCTTAAAAATTCCAAAACATCCGCTCTTCGAAATATCGTGTTGTTCTGGTCTTTTTTTAATCAAATGCAATACCTTCTTCGTATGTGCAAACAAGGACATGGATGAAATAGCAAAAATTTAGTACAATGACTTTATTATAAAAAAAATTGCACTTTTAAGGCAGCTTTATCAATAAAGACATAGGAAATTCACGCACATGTGTGATTAAAATATTAAAAATCATAAAACGACGGACATTTTTGTTTTGACATTGGATTCCACATGTATTTAAAGACTAAATTATTTTACTATAAAATAGCAAATTGCAATCGTAGAGTGTTGGGGATAGTCAAATGTTCGAATAGGGTACTTCAGGCAGATTTCAACATTATTAGGGAGGGATAGGTTGGTAAGACTATCACTTAGCATCCCTATAAGTAATCAACAAAGACGGAATGTTTCTGAAATATACCGACCATTAAAACCCGAATTACACATACTCTCACTCATTCACTCAAGGCCATACAGCACATACAGTTGCATAGAGGCTATGTCTCTACAAGACACTATAGCCACAATAATCCAATTAATAGACTTTTTACAACCTTCAACTATCAACTGTTAAACTTACTTGTAAAATCCATTAGAATTATCAAGCATATCGTACACCAGCCCAGATTTCATCTTTCTTTGCCGTTCCATCTCTAAAATAATAAAAACAAATTTACAACTTTAAAGCTCGGCAAAATTAACAATCAAAACTAGAAAGCCTAATTCCGTGGTGAGTTGATAATAGGGACCTTAAGCAACGAGGCGGGAACGTGAACGACGACGGCTCAGAAAAATCACATTTCTGATTCGCTCTTTACTTCTTTGAGGGGGTCATTAGAGTTTTGTTTTTTTGCCTTATACTTTGTGAATAGAAAAACGATTTAATGTTTCTCCATGAAGCTAAACAAATACTGAGAAAATTTTTGCTGTTACGTCCTCGTAGTCCCGACAACTCTAAAACAGGTCTTTCCACGTTTTAATTTTTGCGACAACTACGTGCAGATGCTCAACTCGATGCATTCCAACGTGCAGTCATTGTATATACTATTGTTCTTTGCCGTCGTCGTCGGCGTTGCCGTCCTCGTTGCTTAAGGTCCCTATTCACTCCGACCGACTACAGTCCGAAACGTCAGTTCAAAAACTATTTTCACTACGGTGTAAAAATTATCAATTTGTAAAACTGTTTCCGAACTATATTGGTTCACTGACAAGTTAATTTTTTTGCGTAACACATCAGCCATTCATTTACTAGTTTAGTATAACCGCGAAGATTGTTCATTATTCAGATAAGACGATTCTTATTCAACAATTTAAGCGATATCATGTTTATCTGACGACGGTTCGACGTCAGCCAACGTCATTTTTAAGTCATTGTTCGAGATGCAAAACGAAGATTATGTGAGTGTGCTAGATACATAAACTTCATAAACTACATAAACTTCGTTTCGCTTCTCGAACAATGACTTTAAAATGACGTTAGCCGACGTCAAACGTCGTCAGATAAACATGATATATCGCTTAATTTTATAGTTAAAGACTGTTCATGGCGTCATTATTTACCCCCAATATTTTTTTCTCTCAGATATGGCGACTCAGTCCCAGACACGGTTCTTGGAAAGCTTATTGGTAGTATCTGCTGCCTCACAGGGGTGGTGCTACTCGCTTTACCGATACCCATTCTTCAAGAAAAACAGGTTCCTTGCACACTTGAGTCTGTGACGTCACGACGACGTCAACGACACACTCGTAAGGCCACTTACAGACATAAGGAGTGTTACAAGCTTATTGACAATCAAGACGAAAATAGTAACCATAGAAACTGACAAAACATCAACAGCAACCATTGAAAATGAAAATGTTGTATGCTTTTTATTGGCCATTCAGGAATTGCGCAGGGAACTGGGGCGAGTTTCAATTTTTAACCAATCGATAATGACTAACAAAGATGGTTATCTATCCCAAATGGAATGCTTTCATCAGAAGCATATAAACTTTAAAAAAAATTAAATAAAATTGATTTTGGACCAGTGAAATGTTTGCGATAGATCACATTTACTCGTTCACGTAAAGTATCAAGTTCAGGAATAACGATCGAATTTAGAAAGAAAATAGTAAGCATATGAATTCTCCCAGTTTTGCTCTTGCTGTTCTCTATAGATGTTTTTCACTTAAGGAATGACTTGCTTTTCAGAGGTTTACATAAAATACAATTATATTTTTCTGAAAACGGACTAAAAATTCCGTAACTTGACCTAGTTTTAGGGAGATAACAAAATTTTCAGTTGAATGATAAGCAACTGAATATGCACTGTGTGTAAAGTAAATTGTATGGTGCCGCCATGTTCGTGGACCTTGGTGGTAGATATAAACCTAAATGCCAAAGTTAAGTTAAAGATTAAGGTAAAAGTAAAGAAAAAGGTAGATGTAAAGGTAAATGTCAAGGTTAGAGTTAAGGTGAAAGTAAAGAAAAAGGTCGATGTAAAGGTAAATGTCAAGGTTACGGTTAAGGTGAAAGTAAAGAAAAAGGTAGATGTAAAGGTAAATGTCAAGGTTACGGTTAAGGTGAAAGTAAAGAAAAAGGTTGATGTAAAGGTAAATGTCAAGGTTACGGTTAAGGTGAAAGTAAAGAAAAAAGGTAGATGTAAAGGTAAATGTCAAGGTTACGGTATCTAAATCAATGTCCAGCTGAAAAATGTAAAACACATAACACGAAATTGACTCAGATAAACATCATATTAAGTTATAAAATAAATTGGATAGTACATGTGTTTTGATTGGTCAACAAGTTTGTTTCTAAGTTGTGAGAATTTACAGTTTCATATAAGAAATATAACTGTACACACAGGCTTCGAACATCGTTTTTCTCTTTGGTAAATTGGAAAATAATTTCATAAAAGAACTAAAACATGTTCTCCGTGCGTTCATAACCTGGTGAAAATCTCGAAAAAGTTTGGGAATTCTTGAGTCTTGACTGCGTCTCGGGCTTTCACTGATCTGGTCAACACGTTCGCCCAGTTTTCAACAGGCTATGAAGGAACAAAGAATTTTTTTTCTTAATTTAGATGTTTATCGGAGTCATTTTCGTGTTATATAAAAGTACCTCTGTTTCTTATTTCCGCTAGATACACACTTTAAATTAGAAATGAGTTCTGAACAAAGGTTGAATAGTTACGTCATGATTATCAACGAAAGCTATTATAAGGAGCTGAAACTCGAATTTCTCAGTCTGAGTTACAAATGCCAACTCGTTTAAGCACCTGGATAGTTTTTAAAAACTAAAACTCTTAAAAAATTATCAGCGTATGCCGCAATTTTAAGTTTTCAATTCAACATGCGGTTTTCTAGACCTCATTTTTTAATCCTATTTCGAGAAAAGAAAGAACTCGCAAGACTGAGTGAATAATGGTAGAATAAATTTCTAAAACAGACGTCAGTATGCCATCATATTTTAATTAATTTATTTAATTTATCTATTTTAATTAATAAATTAAACTAAATCAATTAAATTAATTAAATTAATAATTCAGTTAAACAAATTGCCTAAATTTATAATTATACTTTTCTATGTGCTTCCGAGGCAACCTACAGTGGTACAGTAACACAAAGGTGAAAGCAAACACCAACAAAATTCGAGATATTTTTATTAAAGAATTCTAAAACGATACATATTTCCATTAGTTTAAAAGTATATATCTTGTTTAAAAGTATATATCTTGGAAAATCCACCTCGTTTCAGAAAGCATTAATTAACATAATGTATGCAGAATTGTTAGCAAGAAGTGGACTTAAATATTCCAAACCCTAAAATTATTTCAGGTGTTACTCTTATTCTAAAAATTCAATATTATGGAAACGCGACAACACATTACAGTTAAGAAACGAATTAAGAGTGTTTATTTTACAAAAATAACGTATTCTATTACGGTTGGGTACAAGAACTTACAACTTATTTACAATCTTCGATTATCCTTCGTATTTCTATTTAAAATATGGCAACAAATTATTGATACGCAATGTAACTTAAAATGAAAAATTTTTTACAGATATTTCATTGATAAGATTACCAAATCGAAATTTCTGTAGGATTATCCGAATTGGGTAAAATTGAGTTCGAAGTTAAGAAGACACTGAAATAAAAAATCTTAAAAAAGTACTAAAACAAAGGAATATTTTCTGGTCATCTGAAGTTGAAACCCGTCATTAAATTGACCACTTTTTGATACTATTACAGCCACCCGGATGTATGAATAGAAATTTGGTACTGAATCGATTCCCAAAAAAGGATATTGCCAAAATATAAGTAGCTAGTCCTCAACAGTGCTTTCAACAACTTTTACTCTCTAAAATGCAACTAACCCTTTTTCTTGTTTTTGTTTCAAAAAATTTATCATACAACTTTAAGCGCTTTTGCAAAAACGTTTTAGTTTTTGATTTGATCAAATTTTACTTTTTTCATAATACTTTGAAATTCGAGTTCTAAGTTTCCTCCATCTTGGTTCATGGCTATTCTCGTCCTAGATTTACCTAAAAATTTAAAAGTGATGGCAGTTAACGGTAAATATCTAAATGAATTCGTACAATAATGTCAATTTATGCTTTCTGTTTCAAATTACGCCGTCATAATTTGGCATTGACGTCATTTGCGGTTATCGCCAGTCTCCTTTAGGACTCGTCCAATGAACCAAGATGGAGGAAACTTTCTGAATTTCAAAGAAACAAGAAAAAAGTAAGATTTGACCAAAATCAAAAGTATTTTCGCAGATGTGCTTAATTTTGTATGATAAATAGTTTGATACAAAAACAAGAAAAAGGCTTAGCTGCACTTTAAATACAGACTGAAGAAACATGGCTATCAGAACCTTGCACCAATTCTAATATGTTCTAACAATTTATCGAATTGCAGCAGTTCAACGAAATCATAAGTATATAGATAATTAATATAACTTGGCTGTATGCAAATTCAGTTTAAATTGAATGCTAAATCTATCAATCACTATACAAAATAATTACTTCAGTATATATTAAGTCGACCCTCTACCATTTCCTTTACAACACAATGAGGAATAGACTGGAACTACGAAAAACCAAGGCCACTGACAGGATGATTAAAATTCTTCTTTCATTCAAATGACCGCAACAAGTCCTTGGGCCAAAAATACGTTAGCTATAATAAAAGGCTAGGTTACCTGAGTTTTACTAGGAGCGATGAACATTAAAAGCGTGACAAAGGTTAAAAGCGTGATAAAGGTTGGTTTATGATGATAATGCCAGAACTGTTCTCTCCCACGGTGAATACTCCAACATACTCCATCTCTCATAATTATACATTTACACTTCGGGGGAAATTATACTGCATTGGAACCGGACATCAGTGATGTACATCTAAGACTTGAAGCACGGTCCATCCTGGTCAACATTTTGTTTATATACATATATATTACGAACTGATGCCGCAGTGGAATGGAAGGCAGCGTATTATTACACGTGTGCACAGTTAATTTCACCTGCTATATACGTGAGAATCTCTGACGGGCTGCTGTTGCGGTGGAGCGCGATACATACCAGTAGTAGGTTTCCCCCAACCAGAGTGAGATATCATCTGTCCGCCATTTGGTATACCTTTGTCTGAGCAGAAATATCATAACGTCTTAGTATATTAAACACAACAGATGTTTGTAAGGTAGTGAATGTGACAGCAACAAATTATCTTTAAGCATTGTAGAACAGCATAAACGAAATATAGTCTTTGATCAAAGAACAAACAGCTGATGAAAACGTTGGCTTTTAAGTTAGAAAAATAGTTACAAACACTTTTTGTCTGTGCCCCAAAAAACCGGAATGTTTTACCGCTACAGCTAAATAGAACGTTTTATTTTTAAAATGGCTGTCAAAGGGTATTAATTTGGGAAGGCATGTCTTTAATTAGAAATGAAACCATATTTTTAACTATTTTTATAAAACAATTTCGATAATATTTTCATAGCGCTATGAAGCACGAAAATGACGTGAGCTATTATATGACTGGCTGCCTACACGCTGTGAGAATTTAGAGTTTTACGAAGGAAATAAAACTACACATTGGTGCTTCGTATATCGTCTTTTTTTTTTCTGAAGTCAGAAAATGATAATTCTATAAAGGAAATTTAAACATGTTCTCCGTGCCTTCATAACCTGGTGAAAACCTTTGCAAAGATTGTGAGAATTCTCAAGCAGGTGAAAATCCTCGACTGCGTCATTGGGTGTTCACTGATCTGCTCTCGAATTCTCCCAAACGTTCACCTTACTTTTCATTAAGCTACAAAGGCACGGAGAAAATGTTTTATTTTTTTAGATGATTTTGGTTGAATTAGATAAAAGAATGAGTTTGGTCATTCAACATACCAAAATTGGTCTCAGCGTTGGCACGTTTGATGAGAAGGACTACCCTCATCCCGCCATTTTTGATGAGTTCAATGGCTTCGGTGTGTTTTATGCCCTCCGTTCTGTTGCCATTTATCTCGATGATCTCGTCTCCAATCTAACCACATGTCAAATAAAATTATGCTTAGCGGTCAGCACAACATTCTTCTCCCAATTCCTTGTTTCCTCTTTCATTTGAATTTTTTAGTTTTTTGAGATTCCATGCCCTAACACATCTTTACTCTTAAGTTCCGAATAATATAAGAGAGCACAATAATAGTAGAGAGTGGCAACATCCAAGTAAACCAATAATAGTACAGAGTGGGAAAATGCGCATAATTTTTCAAGTTTCTCTTTCTCACACAAATTATACTTCTTATAGTTCTTGGAAAACGGATCATTGCTCGCTTGTTCCATTATATCTTGATGTTTGCTCTGAATACTAATATTTTTTTCTAAATAGTCTTCCAGTGCTGCTAAGACTAGGCAAAACATATGTTTGTAAATGTCCAAAGTACTTAAAAACTCTCGAACCGCTTGTTATAGGTCAAAGATGTTGAGTTTAGTAGAAGCTCTTACCATTTACAACTTATAACGCTACTCGGATATTGATTTGAGAAATGGGATATAATCATCAACAACAACAAATAAAATAATAATTTCTAAGGAAAATTCTCTTTTTAATAATCGGAAATGCCTGAAAACAATAATCGTACAGGCCCGAATAAGGCTGTATAGAGTGGAAAGTTTCCTCAATAAAAAATAAACGTACATATACGATTATTCAGAACTTAAGAGTACGAAACAACAATGACCTGGTGCGGATTACAAGTTTTTCCATAAAAATTGAAACATTGTCAAGCAGATAAACTGAAAAAAGGAGATGAGAAATGATGGAAGGGATGTAAAGGTTTACTATTATGATCGAAGGGGTTCAGATGGGCACGTAGAAGGGGCTTGGTAACGCCATTCCATTACTTTATTCGTTGGTCTTCTCTAACTTTATCTTATGAAATTGCTAACACAAAGGAAAAAGCAACAAAACTTCATTTACATTGGGAAATCAAAGCGTTACACCCCTCCCAACACTATTATCTCCCCATTTAATAATAATAATAATAATAATAATAATAATAATAATAATAATAATCTCTGTTTATTTATATCTGTTTATTTATCTCTGTTTATTGCAATCAATGCCTTCACCCACCCCTATCTCCTACCCCCCTCCCCTACCGCCCATT
>JANCMA020335475.1:0-11747 GCA_024336925.2 Zoanthus solanderi | reverse complement strand
AAGCATTTAGTGGCATTAAAATGTTACTTGTCATATGTTAGGTAATTTTTGTAGAAACCATAGGGAGCCACCTTAAGCCGCTTGAAAAACATACCCTTGACAGCGGCACATACATAAATAGCATTGTAACTGAGTTACTGCAAGCATACTAAAGCGAATTATTGACCTTCAAACGTTGAAGAAGCCCTAATATACGTTTTTTTCTTGAACAAACAGGTTCTATCATACCAGGTACAAGAAAATTCAGGCACCCCACGTGATCGGTTACTATGCGGCTGGAGCTCGCGTCTTCGGACTAACTGAGAAACAAATCCAGAAACACATGGAAACCCTGAAAGCAAGACATGCAGCAGGAGACGAGAAATCACCTTACGCTGAGCCACTTCACATAGTCTTTGGTCAGCCTAGGAAAAAGCGGAAATGCACGGCTCGCAGGCCACATGCTCGATCAATTCTGACCGCTCCTGAAGCCGCTATGCAGTTACATCATGACGACGATAAATCAATACATCCTGGACGAATTCGTTTGAAGTTTCAGATCAAAGGTTTAAACGAAGAACAAAACACAGAGAACGGCAATGGCCAGACGTCAGGGCAAACTGTAAGTATAACCGGGGCTCATCCCCCGTTAATTACTCAAAAGGAAAACAGATATTGAAACTACAAAGGTTTTTATAGGTGATTTTGTTATTTCTCTTAGTCCTGACTTAAGTTTCAATCGCCGGTAAAGTGACTGGATTTCCAAACTCGCTTTAATTCCAAACATCCAGTACGCCCTCGACCAGAGCATAAACCGCGGGTGCTTCTTGAGAAGCTAAATACGTAAAAAAGACCACCTGTGGACAACAAGCGGAAAAATTGAGCAGTAAAACAAGAAATTCTGATTGTCTACAAAAAGCCAAGCTTGTAATTGCTTTGTTATATTTACTTGATATTACACGGTGGGGCAAAGATATGAAATTCATTTTCAAGTGATGAAAGCAATATTTTACGAGTGGGCGTAGCGGGCGAATGAAATGTTGTTTTTAACACGAGAAAGTAAAATTTATATCTTCAAGTCAACGTAATATTCCTTTTATTTTATGGGGAAGCAGTGACAAACTAAAAGAAAAAAATATATATATAAGTTTGATTTTATTTCAACGCAAGTATAGCAATATTCCTGACAAGAAGGTACATAAAAGGTTAAAAAATAAACTGGATTCAAATAAAAACAATTGTTCTTGACTTTTAATTATAAACATATCAAAATAGTTTCGTTATTGACTCTCAAAACTCTACTAACGACAACCCGAGAAGCCTCCATTTTTTGCCGGAACAAGCGACAAGAAACTGGCGCGAAAATTTTTTTAGGACGCGCGCGTATATCCGGGAGACTTTTTCATATCTTCACTAGTGAAAACAAGGAAAATAAGAGTGTTTTAGTTTCCGGTAAAACACTATTATCCTTATAGTAATGATAGCTGTGTCCCTGTTAACCTATTGCTACGCAATATTGAAGGCGTAACAGCGAAGCTGTTGATGAAGATTTTCTTAATTTTCCCACGTCCACATTGGTATATTTCCCTGTTAAATAGTGTTTAAAGTTACCACTTTGCTTCTAGTAGAAGTCAAGACTTTCACTCTTCTGAAAATATTGACTGGCATTCACATTGTACAAAATACCCTGAATGAAATTGAGGTTATTTATTAATCCGCTAATCTAACTCTTCATCTGACTTGCATGTTCTGTGTTTTGCAGCACATTTCTGATGTTGCCCAGGCGTCTCGCAAAAGACAAGGGCAGTCGGCACCGAAAAAGCTGATCGTTAAACGTAACGGATGGGTCAGTCAGCGGTTTTGCCCCTCTAGAGTTCAACTTCCTGTAGTTGACATTAAGCCCAAGCACAAACAGATGAGAAAGACAACCAAAACTACCTCCGCACTCACTTTTGATGATTTGCCTGTTATTAGAGAAAAGGTAATTTTCAAGACTTGTTGGCAGGCTCCCTTCTTCCATTTTTTTTTTGTTGGGTCAAAAGTTGTTTGTTTCCAGATTCTTTTAGGACTTCTACAATCTCAGAAAATTTAAAACAGCGCTATGTTTAGACTTAATCCGTTGTAACTTCGGACTAGTTCGGAAATCCCGTACTAACCAAAAACAGAACAGATTTTTGTACTTGGTCAGTGATGTTTACCAAGAGTAAAAATTGTAACATTAGTCATGTACTGGGATTTCATGTTCTTTAGCGCGTACGACCTAGAAAACTTGTTGAAAAATGACGGTAACAAGTTATCTGTTACACTAACTGCATTTATTATTAATATGACAACTTTTTATAGCGCTTATTCTTAAGCTCTAAGCACCTTACAAATGAGTACAGAGTTCTACTTATATAGTCCGCAACAGCGGCTCACATACATATGCGAAAGTCTACGCAGTTCAATGGCATCTTAACAACTAGAATAACCAGTCATACACAACAAAACCAATTGATTTGCTCGAAATTTGACGAAACTATCGATTTCGATCACAGTCATATAACTGGCAAATTACTGTGACGTCACCATGCGTTATTAGCAAACAACTTTAGGTACCAAAAACACCCACAAAAAAGATCCGAATTTAAAAGTTAAAAAAACATTTTGCAGTTTCTGATAAGAAATTGCAGATCCAAACAACTGAATGGCAAAACTTTTAATAAGGCATATTCTTTGTAAAACCACCGGTATTACATGGTCACAGGGACAATATTTAAATTAACGGTTTCATTCAATGTTTCTATTACAATAACCTGACTTCCAGTATTCCGAGTGTCTATTTTGGTAACCGTTTAAGAACATGTGGCACGTATGCTAACAGGGTAAGAAGTGTAAACAGAAATCCACTTATTAATACACTCACCATCACCATACTCGGCATTTTCACATCACCATATTCACCATCACCATACTCACCATCACCATACTCACCAACACCCTACTCACCATCACCATACTCACCATTACCATACTCACCATCACCATATTCACCATCACCATACTCACCATCACCATACTCACCATCACCATACTCACCATCACCACACTCACCATCATCATACTCACCATTACCATACTCACCATCACCATACTCACCATCACCATACTCACCATCATATCTATTTTTATTTCCAGGTTGCTCAAGCAAGAAATGAATATTTTAAAAGAGTTCACTTTTTAAAGAGTCAGGAATGCACTAAGCACTGGAAATCCTTAGGGCCAGCAGCAATTCACTCCCCAGTCCTCCGTGAGGGATTCCGACATGCATTTAACACCTATACAACTTATGTGACAATTAAACAATCTGATGAAAGTTAACTTTTAAAAGAAGCTGTTAAAAAAAAACGTTTTCAGTATGTAATCGGTATGAAGTGCAGCTGATTCATAACTCGATTTAGCAAATTGTTAAAACATTGTTGGTGCGTTATTTCAGTTTTACAAACATAAAAATAAATTTATCATTGATCTGATCATAATTGCTGAAATTACGAGTCAAAGATTTACAGCAAAATTATTAGTTTTAAAGAGAACGGACAGGACTGGCCTAGTAGCTTCCCTGGTTAAAAAAAGTAGAACCTTGCTTTTGATCTTGTATAAAGCTCCGCAACTTATCTTCCCATGACTTTATTCTGGAGTATTTTAAAGAAATCAAGCATTGTTCAGAGTTAAGGAGTTTTTCTGTATAAAGATAAAGTTTGGATACTAAACCCATTTTGAAACTATCTCATAATATACACTTAATAATTGCACGTTAGGGAAACAGCTGTTTTGTTTCCCGAGCCCTCGAGATTCGAGTGTTTTGTTATATAGCATAAACAAAATAAACCACAATTATCAATTTTTCCGCTCTCAAACTGACACGTGACGGCAATGTTCACCGGTTGGTCAACAATTTTCGAGATGTTGACCTGCTAGGGAACATTTGAATTTGAACTCATTCACGTGACCTCGATTTAACCAATGAGAGCACTACTATATAACAACATTTGCTGTTTAAAAACTGTGACTGGCATATGAGTTGAGTACTATTTTTGTAATCATTTAGACAGAATATTAGTGAATTAGAAATAATTCTGCTATAAAATGTATGTCCAAAGAAATTTTCTTTCTTTTCAGTTCACGAATTACTGCCCGCAACATTTCGATACATCTACGTTATGTCTTCCTATTTATAAACTCACTACATATTACGCATGCGTGTACTAATTATACTATTTAAGGGTTAGAGACTGATGCATGTAAGTGGTTTGTTTACAAATAAACGCACGCTCTGGCGACACAATAAACGAGACACTTAAATAATGAACGAGGCGAAGCCGACAAAGCCGATAAAGTCCTTGTTGCTAGCCAAGAATGCGTTTACGTGATTTCACTCCTCAAAAACTACCTTTAAGCACTTCCACAAAGACCACCACCTTGTTGAGTTATAGCGTGATATTCCTCTTTGCTTGTGGTGAAAATAGCATTCCATTTAAACATTAATAGAGTGTTTTGCATTTCTCTCCGACTTGGTCAAGAAAATGGAATACCCACGTCTAGCATGTGTGGGTAAAGAACAGACACAGTTCTGAGAGCAAAGGTATTTGCAGCTGACTTTCTCTCTCATTGTAGCGTGACTTGTGATACACGTTTGTAAGTTGAATAATCTGTCAGATCACTTTGTTGTGCCGTTGAGCAAGAAACGTAATCTGACTTGTTCCAATCAGCTAAGCTGTATATTAAATGAGTGTCAGCGCTGGGGTCTAAACTGTGATAGATTAAAGTTTTGACCTGGGAGAGTCAGACTCCAGTCCACTTAACATTAATTATAGAACCTAGAGATAGCTATCTTTAGCTATAAGATCTGAAAGTATAGAATAATAGTCCATTTCGAGGCACCCCACGCGCATCCACAGGATACCTTTGATTATAGTAATTTTCAGTTAAGTCCGTAATCTCACACAATCATAATTTTATAAGTTAAGCAAACTTGATAAGCTAACATTTGTTGATTTACAAAGAACAACAGACTTTCCTGGCGGAAAGGCTTGTAAAAGCTAGATTGACAGGAGTTAGTGACGTCACGAAAAAGGCAAGTAGCGCATGTTAAAAAATTACGTGAATTGTGAACTAGTGTGTGTTGAGTTAGCGAGTGAGTTAGAACTCTGTCCAAAACTAGGACAAGCTTGAGTGATTGTAATAAATCGACTTGTGAATTTATCTTTTATTCAAGAATAAAACATATTTTCCGTGCATGACGGCTCCGGAATTTTACAATTCCCTCCTCAACTCAACCTTTCTTTGGAAATGACTTCGCTAAAACGTTCTTTGGAAATGACTTCCGCTAAAGCGTTTTTTGGAAATGACTTCCGCTTAAACGTTCTTTGGAAACGACTTCCGCTAAAACGTTCTTTGGAAATGACTTCCGCTAAAACGTTCTTTGGAAATGACTTCCACTAAAACAAGTTGTGTAACCGTGACCAGTCCATCAGTCAGTAGTTGCAATCTGAGTCGGATCGCTAAAAGTTCTGTCGATCCAACTCAGATTGCCAATATTAGACATGAGTGACAACTCGGAGGCAGCCAACCATATTGGTCACGTCGTTTTTCTGTTTCATAGCGCTATGAAAACACTCTTGTAGACCAATCAAAACGCACGTACTATCCTAACCGGTTTTCTCTGTCTCACAGTTGGGACCGGGCCCTTTTCTCCGTTCCTCGACCTTTGTCACGTGATAGTTCTCTATCACGTGATAAATTTCACTGATGAAGACTGATGGTTTCAGTCGAAACGTCTGTTTGAATTGACGCCAAAATTCCAGAAAAAGTTTTTTAAAAATAATTCTCACTGTTATTTAATCTGGATGAATTATAACATTCACTTTTACTATCCCAATTATTTTATAATGTCATATGTCACTTGTACTTTTCACAACATTCTAACTACTTATAGATTTATGTCCTTTCTCCTAAACAGAATATAATTTCAAAGATACAGTAGGTGATATTAAAACGTTTTATAGCCAGCCTTAAGTATTGGGAAGATCTTTTCAACTAATACTAGTTTTTCATTTTCAACTTCTTGTCTTTTACATGCTTTCCAGTACATTCTGCTCCGTATGTGTTGCAAAGTTTGCCAGCAGAACTAATTAATGTAAAGAACTGTTGTATATATAAATATTGTATTAAAGTTGCAATAATGAGTTTGTGCGTTCTTCACGGGGAGGCCAAGACCTTCATCATCTTTGTCAGTGGCAACCCCTTCTCAATCACACTAGACCAAGTAACATTGCAGTAATGGCTATTTCAAAACTTACAATGTTTTTCAATTCAATCAGCTTTCTTTTTTCTTTTGGACTTTGCTATGTTTGACTGTCTTGTTTCTAGAAAATAAAACATGCAGTACAGTCACTAATGAAGACTTATATTTTTACTCCATTTTCAGAGTAGTTTTTGAACCACTAAAATCTAAATCAATGGCAATTCTTAAACTGTACTACATCTTTTTAGATCATTTCATAAAAATCCTTGAGCATGTTTCTGCATTTCGCCAATTGAGATAGAAACTGAAAAATGAACATTCTTATTAATTTTGAACAAAATAATTTTCAAAAAATGAAAATGGTGAGAGCAATGTGCGGTGCAAAACTGGAGAAAAAGAGGACAGAGGACCTAATGGAGATGTTGGGATTGAAGGAAACAGTGGTTCGGATGGCAAAGGTGAATGGAGTGAGATGGTATGGGCATGTGTTGAGAAGGGATGATGGGCATCTTTTGAGAAAAATGTTGGAGTTTGAAGTGAAGGGCAAGAAGAAGCAAAGATGACCAAAGAAGACGTAAGAAGACACAAGTGGAGAAGGAGAGCAAGAGTGTTGGTTTGGAGAAGGAGGATGCCATGAATCGGATGAGATGGAGAGTGGAAGTTAGAGAGATTGCTGTTAGTCAGAGTGGAGTAAATCCGGCCACCCCCATTTATGGGAATAAACCCAATTCAAAATTGGATTGGATTGACTGTCTAACAGTTTTCAAAAATTGATTTACCGTAAATATCTGAATCTCATGGTCAACTTACAGGGTACATTTTGTCACATGGGCAGAAGCTTGATTAAATAAAATTTAACAATTGTATCAACCAATTTTATAAAAATTTTATCAACTGGCCCAAAAGCAAAATAACAATTAAAACCAAAATATTCATCAGAATGAAGTGACACCAAACAATTCTACTTATTAAAGAACTAGAAAATTCTTAATCATTTTCCTGGTTTTCAGTCATCAATTCAAAGCTTGGGATTTCTTTTTTAAAAATAACCTGGTTTCAGAAAACTACAGATTTAAAAAGGTTGCATTGCTGCACTTTATCAAACTTTGAAGATTCATCTCAGATACCTTTCTTCTTCTTCTCTTTTTCTTTCTGTTCAATATGGCGCACAAGTTTTAATGACAGCAATCCACTGATGATCATCAGAGGAGTAAGAAGCAGAAACACTGATGGAAGAAAATAAACATACAAATTAACAATACATTCATCATCATCATCATCAATCCAGTTTTGATACGGTTTTATCCCCATAAACGAGGGTGGTCGGATTTACCCCACTCTGCCAGCAATTTCTCCCACTCCCACTCTCAATCTCATTCGATTCTTTGCATTGACATTATATTTAATACATATTTTAAATAATAACACTGTCATCTATCTTATACTACTGGAAGATGCAAATGGCAAAGGAGAGCAAGAGTGTTAGTTTGGAGAAAAAGAATGCCATGAATCGGGCGACATGGAGAGTGGGAGTTGGAGAGATTGCTGTTAGAGTGGGGTAAATCTGGCCATCCTTGTTTATGGGAATAAACCCGGATCAAAATTGGATTAATTGATTGACTTGTTATACTACTGTAAACAACATTAGTTAGCCAAGTTGCTAAGGTGTCAGTTTTCCATGCAGGAGGTTCAAGTTTGATTCCTGGCTGGATAAACACCCAGGATTTTAAATAAGAGGAGAAAGGTTTGCCCTTGCTCTAACATCTTATCCTACAAATGGTAAGACCTGCACCATGGCTTGATATCCATGATGGCCATGCAGCATTTGCCATGGATGCCCCTGGCCATTGCCATAATGTACCCAGAATTGTGTACAATTTACAGCCTTAAATGGTCTGCCCCTTTTCTGTTTGGTGCCACTATGCCTTTAAGAAATAGGTGTTAAAACAAAGAGTATTTTTCTATTAATATCACCTGAATGAGCTGAAAGTGATATACAATCATACTGAGGTGATAGTCAAATAATGAACACAAACAAATCCTTTGTGCTTGGTATGGCCTACAGTAGGTGCCCTTGGACAATTGCCTTGGTGCCATATTTTTTGGCAAAAATCTGGAGGCCGAAATGGCTGTGCCCCTAAAATTAGAGAGTTCAAGGGCTAGGATAGGGGCATTAGGCCCAGTCTCATAATCTTCTACCAACCCTCAAAAAATGCTGAGCCTGTCTCTAATTGCTTGTAATTAATGAAACACTGAAAGCCCCTTTTGTAATCAAAATTGATACAAGTCAGAGTGGTTAGCACAGATGGTAAGATCTCAAGCCACAAGATTCTGGCTCAAACCCCCAAATAAGATCTAAAGATTCATGTGATTATATTTCCCAGCAAAATTAACTCAACTTTCCATCATTGCAAGATCAGCACTTGGGTTACTAAGTAAAGTTAAACTTCTGCTAAATGCAAATCTGCAACACATTCCACCCAGGAATGTCTACGGCTCTCATTTATTGACCCATTTCCATCAAATTTGATTTTATTGCATACCATTTTACACTTGCTTCACTTCATCCATGCTTCATACAATCCACTACCCAACTAAATGATTGTTTGCAGAAAGTTGGACCAACATTGTGCTTTAAAGTTTGAAATCAAATAGTTCGAACATGAAAGGTTGCAAGTTTCAAGTTTATTTTATTGCACACTGTTTACAGCAGACAAAACATTACATAAGATTGTATATAATAATAATATTAAAAGATACAGATAGATTAAAATTAACTAAAAAGAACAATATTTAATAGTGTACAGTGACCAAAGTAGCCTGGTGAGCTTTCGAGTTGGTCACTGTCATATTATTTTAAGTTGGCGTTGGCCGTATGTTAAGTAGAATTTAAATCAACACATTGACATTAAATGACAACAATATGATCTTAAAGGAAGAAATACGTATGTAGTATGCAAGTAGGAATAAAAGGAAAACAATTACTCCGCATACCGCACAGCACCAACCCATACAACCAGCACCCAATAGCTCCAACACTTTAAGTGTTAAGGCACGGAGAACACGTTATATTTTGATCTTTTATACAATTATTGTCCGTCTCAACCAAGAAAAAGTCGACATACGAGGCGCTAATGTAAACTTTAATTTTTTTCAAAAACGCACGTACTATCCAAATTATTTTATAAATAGAACTGATAAATGAATGGCTAAGTAATATAAAACGTGAAAATAACCTGACAAGTTAGGATTAAATACCTTCCTAACTGAGAGAAGTTGAGGAGGATCAAACAACTTCCTCACAAACAGGGTAAGGAGGATCAAATACCTTCTTCAAAAACAGGGTGAGGAGGATAAAATACCTTCTTCACAAACAGGGTGAGGAGGATCAAATACCTTCTTCACAAACAGGGTAAGGAGGATCAAATACCTTCTTCACAAACAGGGTAAGGAGGATCAAATACCTTCCTCACAAACAGGGTGAGGAGAATCAAATACCTTCTTCACAAACAGGGTGAGGAGGATCAAATACCTTCCTCACAAACAGGGTGAGGAGGATCAAATACCTTCCTCACAAACAGGGTGAGGAGGATCAAATACCTTCTTCACAAACAGGGTGAGGAGGATCAAATATCTTCTTCACAAACAGCTAGGGTGAGGAGGATCAAATACCTTCTTCACAAACAGGGTGATGATCAAAAACATTCCGCACAAACAGGGTGAGGAGGATCAAATACATTCTTCACAAACAGGGTGAGAAGGATCAAATACCTTCTTCACAAACAGGGTGAGTAGGATCAAACCCCAACTCACAAATAAGTTAAGTTTGACCAAACACCTTCCTCATAAAGAAATGAAACAAATGGAGGAAGATGAAATACCTTCCTCACAAATAAATTGATAAAATATCTCTCAGAGTGATTCAAGTCATGTCTCAATCCCAGTTATTATTACATTAAGGTATAGCTTTCATAAATTATGAAAAATGACAATCGTCTTCACCAAGAGTGATCTTTTAATTTAAATAAAACAATTACTTCTAAAACTAATATTCCTGACTATTTCACATGTATCATTTCTTCTGATCTCCCAGATCTTCTATACTGTCCTCATCAACCTGCAGTGATTTAACAGCATTCATATCTTATTGGTAATCTAATACTAACTTTTTAAACACGGCATGGGTAATCATTTAATAGCTAAACTAATACACGAACAAAATTCACTGACGATAAATGAATATGTCTTGCTCTCAGCCAATGACAAAACTGTTAGCACACATAAAGCATGACTCTCGTTCCCTCGGTAGTAGCAACACTAAGGTTCAAAAAGGTCACTTCGTTTTATCACTTAACTAGTGGCGATTGGAAATACTGCATTCTAATTCGATACACTTATTCTTTTTTCAAAAGTTCTAGTAGTAAAAAATTCGTCGTTCTATTCAAATATTTAATATGCATTTTGAATGGCGCTTGATATTGATATTGAAATGTTTTTTGTCCATTTAATGAATTATGACCCGATTAGCATGGGTAAGATCAGCTTGCATAGAGCATTTTACCGTTCGGCAGCGTGTAGTGATAATCATTTACACTAAATGGCATCATGATAGAAGAAGAGAGCATAAGATATGGACGGATATAGACAAAAAACAGACAGACACACAGACAGACAGTGAAAAGACAAATAGACAGTAGAAAGACAGACAGACAGACAGTAGAAAAACAGGCAGACAGCAAAAAAACAGACAGACAGACAGACAGTAGAAAAACAGGCAGACAGCAGAAAGATAGACAGACAGTAGAAAAACAGGCAGACAGTAGAAAGACAGACAGACAGTAGAAAGGCAGACAGACAGACAGACAGATAGCAAAGAGACAAACAGTCAGAATAGGTAGATATATATAGACGAAATTTAAAGTTGACTCATAGGCTATCAGAAGAAAATGTTTTGGTGGAAAAACGATTAAATGTCTATGGTGGCAAAACTTCCAGGTAGTGAAACGTCCTGTTACCCTGTTAACAGTCTGCCCGCAAATAGCATTGTTCATTTTATACTTGGCTTATCCTGAAAACAACTGCCAGTAATTAAACCAATGTTATATACCCTTAGGGTTTCCACGCTCATGTTAAGAAATTGAAGTCTATAATGTTAATTGATAAAAAGGCAGCCATTTCATACAAAATAGAAATCTAGTCAAAACACTCAAAACGAGCACATTTTTGTTTATTCTTCCTCCTCATTTGCTTTGCTACAAGAACATTTTGACACAAGTCATTCCACAACTAAACTCAATTCAGTTTTACCACCAAACTATTTTTGAGGAATAATTTATGATTGTTCACAATGTGACATAAATCGTACTAAGATGCCCTACCCTGAAAAAATGCACTGAAGTAACTTTGATCTTTGAAATTCTGAAGGTGTAATATTGTTTAACCCTAGAAGCCTCAAGGAAGGGGGGCCAACCTGCTGCCCCTGTAT